>LYNE01001510.1:14217-29040 GCA_001662545.1 Rosa x damascena | reverse complement strand
CCCCCCCCCCCCCCCCCTCCTCCTCCTCTTTTCCCTAGGGTGGGTTGTCCGGTTTTAATCACCTAGAAGCTCTCACCCTCCATCTACATTTTCCATTATTCTAATTGATTTAGACGTCCAATTATCCATTCACAACTGCCATTAGTAAAAATGGCTCAATTTAATTCACGTGCACTTGCTCATGAGTCACAAGATGGTATTAGATAACTGGAGGTGCTGTAATACGTTAAACTCATCACATGTTCTGTTGTGCCTCTCAGGTCCTGTCCTTCAATTTTGCAACAGTATTTCTCTACTTTTGTGTTTGATCTACTTGATGTAGTTTTCTTTCTATGGAAATATATTTGTTATCCAAATATATAAATATCAACAACTAACACCTTTGCTGATTCTCTAATTCCACCAGTTAGGCCCTCATATTCATTCCAGAATTTCTCCTGCTGGAGTTGATAGTGGAGCACCTCTGGGGAACGCTTTTATTGGCAAAAAGAAGCCTCGTAAAGCAGTTGGTTCTTCACCACAACCAACAAGGTTAACTAAGCTTTTGTTGTTGTATCATACTTAGGACCTAGGAGTGATTTCAATTGCTTCCTCCATATAACTTTCTCGAAGTCCTCACACATTCTGTTCTGGATCTTCTACAGTAAGAAGCAAAAAGTATCTGGAGCTTTTTTGTATCAAAGCATTGAGCAGGAAAATGATGTTACTGCTTTTAGTGGCATTAATCTTAGGGTACAGTATCGTATCATTTTCAATTCATTCCTTCTTATCAATTCATTCCATCATGATCATTTTTGATATTCTTGATTTAAATAGGAAGAGGAAGAGCAGCTTCTTTCTGGTCCCCAGGAGGATTCTCGAGCTTCAGAAGTATCAGGACAAGCTGTGCAAGAAGAAGAAGACGAGAGGCTGATTTTGCAGAAGACTCCCTTAATGAAAAAATTGGCAGAAATCGGTTATTATTCTAAACTTATCTCTTTATGATTGAGGTGTCGAAGCTCCACATCTCTTATAAAGTTTGCTCCTGCCATGAAAGCACAAACCCTGATTTCTGGTAATTCTACATGTGTGTTCCAGTGGTCAGATGTTGGTTGAAAAGTATAAGGAATGAAGTGGAACAATGCTTGTCACTGGTAAGGCACTAGCTACCTTCGTTTTTGTTGTCATAAAGTTTCAAGGTATCTTATTCCAAGAATTGAATCAACAGTGTGTGGAGGAAAGAATGAGGGGACTAATAAATAATTTGATTGGATTGTCAAAGCAGGTTTGTCTTTATTTTTTCTTGCTCTTGAACACTAGCTCCCTTGCATTATATATCCTGACTAGTGGTGACTGTCCTTATGCCAGCGAGTGGATGCTCAGAAACGAAGATTCCACACTATTACTACCTCGAATGTTCAACTGCAAATTATGAATCTCAATTTGGCAGCTAGGAAGGAATGGAAAAAAAGGCAGGCGGAGGAACAAGCGGTCCAGAAGCTTAGTGAAGTTAGTGTCTTTTATGCATTCTTCTTATACCAGTGTGATATTTTTCAACATGTATTCGCAGTTAATTAGTTCCAAGTGTTGAATATGATTTCATACAGCTTGATGTTAGCAATGGAGTCAACCACAATAAGGACAAAGATCAAGGTCATTCTAAATTGTTTAAGGTATAAGGATTCTGCTGCATTATTTGTTTCCTCTCCCATGATGGCATGAGTGGGTCAATGTCATGTTCTGTGACCTTCTGCTTGATGCAGGCAAATAAAGAAGAAGATGATAAAAAGAGTGCAACAGCAGCAAATGTTGCGGTCCTTGCTGCTGTTGGAGGAGATGACATGTTGTCAAAATGGAAACTTATCGCTGAGCGAGCCAGGAAAAAGCGTGAAGGTGGGTTTAATGCTCCATCTGTGTCCCAGGATGTGAACCACAAGCCCACAACAGCGGGAAGAATTATGATGCACAATCGAGAAGCAGAGAAAATGTGCGATGGAGCTGGTAATCATCATTAAATTGAATTGTTCATCAATTTCTGATTTCTTCCAGCTTGTGTTTAGATATTATTACTGCTGTGCCTACTTGATTCAAATGGACTATATGCCATTGTAGTTGGTTCATTCTCGTGCCGATTCTACAAACTGTAGTAAAGGGGATTTAGTGCCAGTGGAGAATGTACACACTTTGGATCGGCATGAATAACACAATACAATTTCTCATCTTATAGAAGTTTTGAGTTGGCATATATTCCTTTACAATCAAATTGTTATCCCAGATACTTAAACCTTCAACAAGGAAAGCTTAACAAATGCCATGCCCCATACAAATGAATAATTTGCTTGAATCTTCCCTTTTAGTTGGGTGGACAGTAGACCTAATAGCAGATATTTGATTTCGGTCAGTCTTTCAGAGTCTCCTAAACCCTATTTCTCTAAGTTGAAGGTTTCTCCTTATCTCAATTTCTATTGCTTGAATTTGGAAGCCTAAATTACCATCAAAGGATCTGTGGCACAAATTGTCTTTGGAAGGTAATTAAATGTCGAAGATTTTGAAGTTAATAAGTTCTATTCATACTGACAAACTTATGGTTAAGAGCAAGGAAGAAGTAAAATTTATAAGAGTTTGGGTAGAGATACTGCACTTTATTTTTTTCTAAAGAAAAAAAAAATGGACAGCTTGTCTAATATGCTTATATGTTTAAATTCATTGTAGTGAAAACTCTTGTTCCCATGAAAAAAGTGCCATTTTTGTATAGACTTGGTTCTATCTAGGTGATTTGTTCTAATTCTCAGATTCTTATAATTCCTACTACTCTCATTCTAAACTCGTCTTAGATATTCAATTTCTTGGAGTGACCTACATATTAGTCTGATGGCTTTCTGCATGTAAATCCTATTAGTTTATCTCAGCAGCTGAAATAGGGCAGATGTACTGTGCATCTAGGTGTCAAATGGGGTTATAGTTATTCGCTTCCAAAAATCAACTTAATATTATCTGTTGTCATCCTTATTTTCTTTCATTGCTTTGGAAAATTCTTCTCTGATAGATATATATGAGCACACAATCCATGTCAGGATTTAAGAATCATATTCCTTTAATACAAGGGTCTTGTCTAACAGCTTTGGTGGAGAATATAATGATTAGTTTTGTTGTTTTGTTAAAACCATATTTAGTCATCCTATATCTAGGCTACGTAATGCTTTGGTTAATTTCATTTTCTTTTAGCAGGGACTACAAGAAATTTTGGAGAAAACCAAGTTGTCATGCCCCAAACAAGGGTGGTGCGTAGTATATCAGTTAAAGATGTGATTGCTGTTCTGGAACGGGAACCTTGGATGTCAAAGTCTCCTCTGACATATCTCTTATATGAGAGAAACCGTTCTGATATCACTGTTGAAGACTCCAAATTGCTAAATACAGTGCCTATCATATCCTAGCCATCATTGGTCTTAAAGAAAACTCAGAACCAACCTGTCATTTCTAGCTGAGCCATAAGGTTCGCCCAAGTTATGATATATCTCCCCTCAGTAAGTTTGATGAACCATGCAAGGATTATGCTTCTCCACAGTTTAGATTTAATCAGATTGCTGATTTAAAGTGTAAAGCTGGCTATTGTTAGTTTTATTTTAAGTAGTTTCTCTCACGTATGGATTCTCCACAGTTTAGAAATGTGCAGTTCTATGAAATCTGGACTGTATCTAGGTGTTGATTAATGATTTACAGCAGTCCACCTTAGCTAGAATAGATCTCTACATTTCTTTTAGCTCTGTTTAGGATTGCTTTTCTTAGAGTCCTTTTGTTACAAGAGCTTCCACTGGAATTGGTATTGTTAGAAGGAAGTTTTCAACTGTTTTTATCTAAGAGCACTTGCAAGTACGTGCTTCTTTTAAGAAGCGCCTGCCAGTTGCTTCTTCAAAAACCAGTAAACGTGTTTCTGTAACTCAAAATACACTTCAAGCATTTTTAGCTAAATACTGTCAAAAATGCCCTTGATAAGTGGTCTTTAATTTTTCACTTCTCGTTTGGTAAATTCACGAAAGCAGTACATTTGCCTGATGAGTGCATTCACGAAAGCTTGTTTTTCATCTGATGGTGAACAGTTGTCAGCGTCGAGTATCCACACCCCGTCGTTCTGAGCTCTGCTGCCCTGCTACGAATAGCTTTCTGTTTCTGTTCTCAAGGATGTCACTCCATTTTTACTCGACTCGGTCGGATGAGGAGCTGGTTCTATGGTAGTTTGTTTCTACTATAATCTGGCCCCCGTTGTAAACTTTAGATCCCAATGCCTATCTCATTTTCGTAACAGGTTAATTGCTATCTCAAATCTCAACAGGCCCCGATGTGATTCCCTCAATCTGGTTCCACTCACTTGCCAGCTACATGCATGAGAACTAAGAGCACAAGTTTGAAAACCCCATAACTTGGTTTTTGGTTACAAGATATATCTATCTATCTATATTATTATTAAGAGAAGAGAATTTGTTAGTCAAAATTGAAATTTTTGACAGATTTAACCATGAAATATTAAATTTTTTTGAGAATAAATTAAATCACAAGAGTAAATACGATAATTAGAAAATAGATTTTTATTAAAAAATTAAAAAGAAATTATCCCACGATCCCCATTTTTCTCTCCCATTATTTTTTCTGCAATAACTGTTTTATTTTATTTATTTTATTTTATTTTCTTAAATGAAAAATTATTACACATGGAAAACATGTATGAAAAATGCTAGTTTAGAGCATCTCCAACAGTAATAGTTATCTGGATAGCTAAAAGTAGCTAAAATTGAAATATAGCTAGTTGAATATTGAATTATGCTCCAGCAAATACCTAAAACTCAAGTTAAATTTAACTTTTAGTTAAATTCTCTCTCCTCTCTAGCTAAATATAGCTAGGTCTTTTAGCTAAAGCTAAATTTAGCTTTTGTTTAGCTAGTCTGCTGGCTTCATTTGCAGGGTGCTGCTTTGTGATATGTCCGTCGAGGGAGGAGGCAGATAAGGCGGTCAATGCATGTCACAATAAGAAGACCTTGCCCGGGGTTAGTGCAATTTGGATGTCAAACTTAGCCTAAACCTAATTAAATTTCAAATTTTTTTTGAAATAAGTATTCTGTTGGAGATGCTCTTAGGAGAATGAAAACCCATAAACCTGTGCTTTGAGTTAAACCGTTTACTACTGTTCATTCATGAGCGAAAAGACGATTTTGCCCTCATTTGAATTTGTTTTACGGCTGTGCCACTGAGCTATATTTCCCTTTCTCTCCGGCTCTTCCCGGTGTTTTGCTATCTCTGTTTTTCTTCCTAAACCGCCTCCTTCACTGGCTCCCTAAATCTCGCAGGACTGGGAACCCGTCGTAATCGGGAAGAAGGCACCCAACGCCGCTGCCAACGCTTCTCGCCGTGCCGAGATCGAAACCGTCGAGAAAGGTGGTCTATCTTCTTCCCCTCTCTTTCTTTTGTTTCCAGGTCTTGATTTATTGTTTTCCACTATTTCTGAAGCTAAAGTATGGATGAAATCCTGGAAATTATTATCTGAAAACACCTCAAATCAAACAAGAGGCCATCCAATTTCTCTCTCAAATCTTCTGCATATTTTATTGAACCCATTTTTATTTTTATTTTTAATTGTGCTTAGTATTTCTCTGATTTTTGGTGTCCATAATTTGTGTTACCCATATATTTTTATAAGAAGTAGCAATGTGGTCTGTTTTTTCTATCTGGGTCCTTTTGATCTAGGTTTTAAGGGCATCGTTTTTTGGGTTTTAGGCATCTGGGTATTCACCTCCAAGTTAAAGTTGGAATCTTTATTGGGATTACAGTAGCTTTGTTTAGGATTTTGAATTGAAATGGCTCGGTTGGTTCTGCCATGCAAGAGTGAGGACCAGTTTTCTGGATTTGATCTCATCTGCTCCTGTGATTACCCAGGAACAATCTATAAAGGGTTGCAAGTCTGCTTCTTTTTCTTCTCTTGAGAGTTATTTACTCTCAGTCTGTGAAAGTAAATATATGTGATTATTATTCTGTGTGTGTGTGTGAAAGGCTTAACTTCTAAGCAGTGCCACTATTGTGTTTGAGATGCTCAAGTGAACTCTCAAATAAGACTGGAGCATAGGACCTACCTAGATTCAGAAGAGCCTCTTCACCCAACTAAACCTACCCTTAATAGACTAAGGGCCTCCCTTTACCCAGCAATGATCCTATCTCTAAATGCCCATTATTAAAGTTCATTTTATCTTTTATTTTCCAGTTTATATTCTTGATTAAAGAAAGTAATCTGTTCTTCTGCTTAAAAAAAAAAAACCCAGCTTTTAGATGAATTTATTTGAAAACAGGGGTCAACTAATCATCAGCTTGATGGAAAAAGGAGTTCACCAGTAAGCATGACAATATTGAAATGAAAAGCATACTATCACTGTCATGACCAAATGCATTCTCAACACTTGATGCAGTCTTCAATCCTGATATTTATGTAAACAATATGATTATAGAAATAACATTGAACTTGCATATCAGAGTGGCGGAGCCTTGCTTCATGTTCCAGGGACCATAAGATAAATTAAAATCAGTTTTGCTTTTAGTGTGGTATGCTTTCAGTTTTAAAGGTCTATTAAGAAGAAAAGAAAAACTAAAAGAATTATTATTACTATTACTATTACTATTTGGGTCACTTTAAAACTTTTGTACATTCAATTCAATCTAGGAATCTGTTAAAGGGTTGCAAGTTGTGTCACTCTGTTGTGACTATTTCAGTCACCAACAACAAAAGCCCACCTCCAAACTCACCCTCTCCTTACAAGACAGCAAGAGTAGTAGAGGAAGTAAACTGCTTGAAGGTGGTTGTAGGTCATGTGCTATCTTTCTAATTATTCTCGCATCTTTTTGCAGTTTTTGTGCCCGTGAGGCATAAGCTCCTTCACTGGTTGCTGCTTCGGATTGTGAGAGAGAATAATTACTCTGCTTCGGATGGTTTAGAGTTTTTTCTCAAGGAATGAGCTTTTCCTCTGTAAAGGGTCTGATTCTCAATTTTTAATAATGCAAGTAATTTGAATATCTATGTGTTTTTGAATGAACTCTGCATTACATGTAAGCAACCTTCATTCCTATTTCAGTAGAATGAAGTCATAATTTAATGGTTATAAGTCAACAACAAATTCTGCGGCAAAGCGCGGGCAACCTTTCTTGTTATGTTTTGTTATAAACTTATAATCTGGTGACTTACTAATGTATTTATGAAATTTGTATAATGGAATGTGTCTATATAATATATCTCTATATATATATTTGTGTTTTTAGTGAAATGTGCATTTATAAAAGTTCGCAAAATTTTTAAGTACTTAAAATTAGCCCACCCCATTTTCTGATCCTGTTCCACCACTGGATATATGGATGAGGCATCGTTGCGTATATTATATAGTACAGATATAACCTGAAACAGATATATACGTACCCATCTTTCTTTGGTTGTCTCTGTTTCTATCAAATACATAGTGTTTCAAATTTTGAATTCTAACTGTATTCTTTGGTTACTAGTTCATCATTACTCGCGAGTATAGTTTTCAATGAAACTTCAAAACCAAATGGCGGCTCAGTATACCCGAACCTTAAACCCTCCCAAAACCCTCATCCCCAAGCTCCCAAATCTCAACCCCTCTTTGTCCTCCTTCAAAACCCCAAAACCCAAATCCAAAAGCTTCCCAACACTCTCTGTCTCGGCCATGGTGGCCCAAAATCAACCGCCTCTGGATGCTCTGCTCAACAGTGCTCGCAAACAAGAGGTGCTTGGCGCCATTGGGACTTCCTTGTCTAATTGTCTTTCTGAAACCAACCTCCACCTCACAGTTCCTGGCCTGAAATCCAAAACCAGAGGCAAGGTATATATCAAAAGCTTTCTTTTTTTGCTTCATTTTGTTAATTGTTATGTTTTTCGATGCATATAGTTAATTGGGCTCAATAAACAATTTAGGTTTTATCTAGTTTGAGCAAAAGTTTTCAGTGATTATTTGTTTTTTTCTTCTCCCTTTTTGGGGTTTGGGGGGTGTTGTAGTTTTCTTTGAGCAATCCATTTGTGGGTTTGTAAGTCTCTTTATTTAGGGAAAGACTCTTACTTCTGTGTTTTCCAGGTTATAGATGTTGCTTTCCTTGATCACATTGCTGTCTTTGGTGGTTATGAATTTGTAATGCATTAGTTAATTAGAGACAGACTCTTAATTCTCTGTTTTCCAGGTTAGGGATGTTTATGATAGTGGGGATTATCTAGTTATGGTCACCACGGATCGGCAGAGTGCATTTGATAGAATTCTTGCTTCCATTCCCTTTAAAGGCCAGGTCAGTTTCCAGCTACCATCCCAAAGAAATGAATAGATGTCAGTTCTCTTTATTGGATATAGTGTAATTTAGTATGAAAAAAGAACAAAGAATGGTCAGAAAGCCTGCTTTAATTAATATACTCACTACATCTGTGATAGATTATTAGTAACGATATTTGGAATTATTTGGTTCTGTCTTTTTAGGTCCTTAATGAAACAAGTTCATGGTGGTTTGACAAAACTCAACATATAACGTCAAATGCTGTTGTATCGGTTCCAGATGAAAATGTAACAATTGCGAAGAAATGTTCTGTTTTTCCCGTGGAGTTTGTGGGTATGTTTTTATTATCATAATATGTTGCAAGTAAAATTGTGAGTACAGGAAGATGCTAATAACTTTTAGTAAAAGCAATAGTATGTATTAAAGATGTTTCATAATCAATGCAGTTGAATTGTTGGTATTTTTTCTTATTGTCCTGGAATACTTGTGCTTGCCATTCTGAGTATAAGAATAAGATTATGGTAATTTCTGTGCAAAGGAAATTATTTTCCCACGTATGTCTTAGTTTTGAAGTTTCGTGTTCGAAGCTTCCATCTTACCTATAGAATATTTGTTTTGTAGTATTCAATTGTTACGTGCAATATTCAATTTGTTTATAAGAAAATTAGCTAAATTATGTGTACATACCTTGTGCATTGCGAAGATAACAAACCAGATAAGAATACAAGTGCAAGTTTTGGCAGGAAACAACTGTAAAGAGACTATTAGAGTGGTAGTTCAGGTTTGTTGCAAACAAATCGTGAAGAGATCTTATATTAAACCACATATTTCAGATAGCCATGAAAATCCCATTATAAGCTTATTGCATAATGTCAGTGGATATTGATTGTTATTGAATCGACATTGTGCATAGTATGATATCCATGTCAGAGGTTTTGGCTTATTCGAAGATGAGGGTACTTGCAGTCTTTATACATTCATTACTCTCTAAGTCTTCGTAATGATTGCTTCTAATTTGTAGTCAGAGGTTTTGTGACTGGAAGTACTGATACATCATTATGGACGGTCTACAGAAGTGGCGTTCGAAATTACTGTGGCAATGTACTTCCAGACGGTGCGTTTTGTAATCAATGTCTTGTTATCTTTCTACTCCTAAAGTTTTTATCTGATGGTCTATTGATGCTATAGGCTTGGTAAAAAGCCAAAAGCTTCCTGCAAATATACTCACACCAACAACTAAGGCTGCAGATCATGATGTTCCTGTTACTCCAGATGAGGTTGGTCTCTTTGATATTTTTTTGTTCACTTAAAAGAAGAAAGGGAAGGAGAAGAGAGATGCTTGTTAGGTTAGGGCCATTAGGCTGACAAGCTTGTTAGTGAAGGATGTTAAGCCAAGTCAAAATGGGAGAGCAGTTCATTTTGGAGATGAAACCAAGTTAGCAAGGAGTCTTAGATTTTCTATCCAATTGGGAAGTATGACATGTGTTATGTTTTTCTCTCCTCCATATAGTCAGATTACTTAATATGTGTGGTGCAATTTTCTTGCAGATAATTGAACGTGGACTGATGAGTCGAGCCGATTATGATGAAGTAAGTCGGAAAGCATTAAGTTTGTTTGAGTATGGACAGGTAATTTGCTCTTCTTGGTATCTTCCTAAGTTATGGACCTCTGCAGATGTAGTTATCTGAAAACACAATGGGATCGTATAGATTTGCTATGTAGTGCAAAACATGGAATAGAAGGGCAATGAGGACAAGTTGGAAGATGAAGCATGAACATCATATCTTTTGATTAGTTTCTACAGCTTTTGTTTCATTTTTTTTTGTTTATTTTCCTTAGAAGTATGTCATATGATTTGATATCGGACCTTAATTTATGCACTGCTTAGTTTATACCTAGACACGTGGACTAAGCTTTTTTGGCTTTGTGGTGTAATTTTGCTATAGGTCATATACGATCAAAGTTGAATAATAATATTGGCTGAGTTAATCACACACATGTAGGGCACTATCATAGTTGAATTTATATTGATCTATCAGCTTCTTATCTGAATTATCTCAGCCAAGGTAACCAATTCTATCATTTCTCTAATGGTGCAGCGTGTGGCTTTGGAGCATGGGTTGATATTGGTAGACACAAAGTATGAATTTGGAAAGGGACAGGATGGTTCCATACATTTGATTGATGAGGTACATTGTCATGTGTAAAGTAATTATCATTCCTCCATACTCACGATTCACATTTCAGTTTAATAATGATATTGGAGGTGACTTTGGTTTTTCTTGCTATTCTAGGTGCATACACCTGATTCAAGCAGATATTGGATTGCACATACTTATGAGGAACGTTTTCAGAATGGTCTTGAACCTGAGAATGTTGATAAGGTATGTACTGTATTTCATACTATCACGTATGATGTGTTGTTTTGCACTTGTCGTCTTTTAAAAGGTTTTCTTTATCAGCTTATTGCTGACATTTAAACTTTCATTCTAAGGAGTTCTTGAGGTTGTGGTTTAAAGATCATTGCAATCCATATGAAGATGAGGTGAGTGACATAAAATCCAATCATATTTTCTATTTCTGTTTGAGAATGTATAAAAATCAAATCTGACTCTGATTATACAAAAATTTAGGTCCTCCCTGATGCCCCTGAAGAACTTGTTCGTGAACTATCTTGGCGGTATGTCACTTGACTATTGTGCCTTGCCATTATCTGGACTGTATAATAATTTCTTCTACATACTTTATTGTGGTTGAGTTTTGATGATCCATTGCTTTTCCTTAAATTAACTCTGATCTGATTATGATTGCAATTGCGATTGCTATGTTGACGTTTACTTGTCATGTAGCCATGTTGGTCAGCACCAAGCATAGAAAATGATTTGCCCATCAAAGTATATACACTAAATTTAATAGTGTTTTGGTCCTATAGGTTCATTTAAGCATACAGCAGATTTTCATCATATTGTATAAAATCAATAAATTTTCCTTCCTTCTTAATAATAACCAAAGGGTTTTGTTAATGTTTCTTTCAACAAGATCATGCCAAACAACTAAACATTATTGTTGATATCTTTTCCGCAGTTGCAACGATATGCTGAGTAGAATAGTGAATCTGTTATTAGGTACAAAGTGACAACGCGTGTCATAGTTGATTAGATTCAAAACTCTTCCTTAGCTGATAGAAAACTCCTGATTGACTTGTTAGAAGCTGTACTTGATAATCCAATTTTTTAAAGGAAAACCAACTGAATTGTAAGATATAATACTTACCAGCATGGTTTTCCGCATCTTGTATGAGGAGTTTGTTAGGTCATCCTTTCCAAATAAATCATATCAAGGGATATACTGAAGTACTCATGCTTGATATGTTGTTTACCTTTCTGTTCATCTGCCAACACTGTGGCCTGAAGAAAGTTTCACAGGCATGTCAGTCTTCTCTTTCACTGGTTGTGCATGTCTTCCATTACAATGTCAGATATTTTGGTCAAGGTCGATTATCATGATTCTGGTTGTCTATAGGAAGTCTATTTTTTCTAAAATGTATAAGAAGTCTATTTAAACTTCAGGGAATGCTCATTAAGACTCGTTTTTTATTTGCTGAATTCTTTTTTAGCCCAATAAATTACTGGAACTATTCTTGTTATCCTCTCTCCCTGCTTCCCCTCTAATGTGTAACTGAGCTACTGTTCTGATCAACACCGTACAAGTGTGTGCAAGTTTTTATATTTTATATCCGCCGGTATATGTTTTAGTTACTCATGTAATGCATTGTTGTTTCGTACAATTGCAGATATATTTTCTTGTATGAGACAATTACAAAATCAAAATTCAAGATGCCTTCAACAGAGGTAAAGACCTTGTTTTGATTGATATTCTATTTTTGTGATACAAAATAATAGTGACATAATCCGGCCTTCTTCCATTCAGGAGCCAATACATGATCGAATATCTCGCAATGTGGCACAAGCACTGTCATCTCTGTAACTTCATAGTATGGAGCACAAGAGAGCACAAGGGTTTTAGAGGAACTACCTCATACCCCCCCAAACCCCGAAAGAAATAAACAAAGTACTAGAAATGTGGGGCATTTATTCTTGGGATGCATTTGTGCATTCGTGTGTAGTTCATGGAAATTACCCTTGTATTATTATCTTGATCATATTCTCTTTTGAGGACATTAGTTGTTTAATTAGATTGGAAGTTTGAAAAGTATATGGAAGAAGCTAGAAGAGAAAAGTCTACAAGGTGTATGAAGGTTTCCAAGTTCAAAAAGGAAAAGCAAAAAAGGTAATAGGCTGGAAGAATGCCACCGTAGATTGATTGGCTTCAGTTAACATCATGATTCTTCCTCCCGTTAAACATTTTGACTGCCTGGTCATTTTTCATCCAAGATAAAGGCATGAAGCAGCCATGAAATAATACAAAAACCAATCACTCTGGAATCTAGAGTCTTCGATTTTTTGACATCAGCAACATTACCCCTAAACTAAGATGTGGATTAGATAGCCTTGTGCTCAGGATTATGATCAACAAAGACTAATCTTGTCTGGAGATGCAGTGAGGTTGCTGGGTTGCTGGGCAAGTCCTTCTGCCCTAAGAGTCACATGGACTTTGAAGCTGAAGGAGATCGAGTACGAGTATGTTGAAGAGGACCTCCCAAACAAAAGTTCCCAGCTCTTGAAGTATAACCCTGTTCACAAAAAGATACCAGTTCTTGTGCATGGTGGTAAGCCTTTAGCAGAGTCGCTGGTTATACTTGAATACCTTGACCAGACTTGGAAGCAAAATCCAATCCTGCCAGAAGATCCCTATGAAAGAGCTCAGGTGCGCTTCTGGTCCAGATTTGCTGACGAGAAGGTAATAGAACAAGCTAAATTGTAATACCATTACAACTATACTTTATGGACTATACTAACAATTGTCATTCTTCATTTCAGTGTGTGCCAGCGATGATGACTGCATTCACAAAGATAGGGGAAGAGAAAAAGAAAGCTGCAAAAGAAGCTAAAGAGAATCTCAAGATTCTGGAAAGTGGACTTGGGGAAAAGCAATTCTTTGGAGGTGAAAGCATAGGCTTTGTGGACATAGCTGCTGGGTGGATTGGAATATGGGCTAGAAGCCTAGAATGAACGAGGAGATTGCAGAAGGAAATCTAATTGATACCGAGACAATGCCTCTGCTTGACGCTTGGTTCAGAAGATTTCTTGAGGTTCCAATTGTTAAAGAATGCCTGCCACCTCAAGATAAACTGCTGGAGCACATGAATGGCTTTCACAAGATGTTGACTGGAGGATCAAATTGAAGATTTTGCCACCATTTCTGCCTGGTTTCTGCATATAATTATCCTTGGATTTAGCATGTGTACCATTTATCTATAAAGAATAACGTGAGCTCAGCACAGTTCTTGATATACAAATAGATTCACAAGAGTGAAAATATTTTGCATTATTAGCAGCATTTGATGAAATAAATGCAGACAATTTTAGTACCTTCTAACAATCCACAGAGAGGCTTATTTCTGTTCAAATAAGAAAACTGGAGAATAGTTTTAACCAATCTTACCCTCTGCTCTAACAAAAGCAAATCCTTGAATCAATACCCATGGATGTGTCACACAAGCAATTATGCTTTTCATGTTCCAACATTAAGCAATCTACAATTTTTATGAATGATCCCACTTTCCTTCGAGTCTTTGGTCCACATACAAACAATCGGAGGGGTAAACTGTTCCCTTTGAGATAACTACCATGAAGTAGGATTATAATTATTATACGCAGACATTGAGAGCGGGGACAAGAGCAGAAGTCTCATCATCCATCTTAATTCTGTCCTTCTCCATCATCTTGAGGGTGTGAGAAGCTGGCCTCTGAGCAGAATGGTGCATTCTTAGCAATGATTTGTATAATGGCAAACTTGCAAAACCCAAGTTATGGATTACTCATATATACCAATTTGCATCCTCAAATTTTCCTTGCCTTTCAAATAATCAGCAAAGGCCATAACAGTATCATCTGATGGCCTCCAATGACAGTCTTGCAACATTGCAAATCCTTGTTTCATTGCTTCATCTGCTTCATCCATGTTTTGGTTTTTCAGCCTTCCTTCCATAAGAATCTCCCATGTCTTATAATTTGGGCAACCGCCTCTATCCGATGTGTGCTGATGTAATGACTCGGCTTTTTCCACCATCCCATTCCGCATGTATGCACCTAGAAGGACACTGGAGACTCGAACATCATACCTAAACCTAAAAATCCCCTCGGCTTCTATAATATCACCTAGCTTAACCAAGCACAATAACATATGCATGTAGTTGGTACTGTTGTATAAACCTAGCACTCACACAATACGATATCTGGGAGAATGTCACTTGTTTATTCAAATGCTGAATGTTGGCTTATATAGCCTTACAAAGAAAAAAATAGAAAACAAACGTACTTCCCTCATAAGTAAGGTTTAATGTATTCAAACCTAACTGCCCTCATAAGTAGAGTAACGTCCTCATAAGTAGAGTAACGTACTGCCCTCAT
>LYNE01001509.1:49877-65033 GCA_001662545.1 Rosa x damascena | reverse complement strand
CTAACAAACTAAAGCACATCTAGCAGTACACCCTACACTACGTAAGAAGAAATAAAATAGCAAAGATAATGTAGGGACCCTGGCGACATCCTCAATTCTGGGAGTCAACCAAATCCTTTCCAAAAAGGGAAGGAAACCTAACAAAACAAAAATAAAAGTAAAAATTAAAAATTAAAATTTCAGCCTAATTCAACACCAGTGAGCCCAAGTCTAAAAATATGAAACCCTGGCCCATTAGTGCCTTATTAGAAATGGGCGTTTTTTGTTTTGTTTTGTTTTGTTTAGTTTTATTATTTTTATTATTATTATTATTATATATTTTTTATTTTTTATTTTTTATTTTTTATTTTTTATTTTATTATTTTTTTTTTTAAGGAGAAACGAGAACATTTTCATTGAACATCAAAGCAAACATTAGAAGAAGCCAAACACGATCTGAAAATAATCCCCTAACTAGTAACATATACTCTAAAGCCCCTCATGAAAGGAGCTCAAGTATATAGAACACAACTAAGGTAAAGCTGATCACGAAGGGAAACACCGCACTAATTAACTGTGCAAAATAAAAAATAAACACAACGTCGTAAACACCTCTGACCTGTCACCACCGGAGAAAAGGGAACCATAAAAAATCTCAAATACAAATGAAACTAGAAAAACCTAAGCCCACATGAAAGGGCCTAATGGCAAAAGCCTAGCCCAACTTTCAGCCACCCACATAGAAAGGAACTGTAATATGTCGCTAGTGCAAAAATACACTAAAATTCGAGTGCTCCATTGGACTACCAGGACTACCAGGCCTACCAGACCCAATTTAGAACCGAGTGTGCAACTCTACCCAAATCAGATCTCCCTCCAGCTGAAACTAGAGAGAACTGTTCTACTAGCCCACACCGACAACCACTTCTTCCTCCACTAGCCAGTACACAACACAAGAAGTGATCGACAGCGATCAACCTTCGAACAACGACCCAACTAAGCCTCTGCCAAACTACCCTTCATTGGATTGCCAAACCTCACAACACACCAAAAGGTAAAAGGTATCCGTTTGGGTTTAGCTGCGATGAGCCAACGTGGCCAGAGACTGACGTCAATGAAGGTGGGCTGCCGGACAAGAGGAATGAAGGAAGAAATTAAACCCGATTTAGGGTTTTTAGGAGAGAGAACAGAGGAAAAAGTATGTTGGGGAAAGGAAAGTTTGAGAGAGAACTAAAGATGAAAATGATTCAGCTGCACGTTATTTTGTTTTAACAATTTTATAAACCTTTTTCTATTTTAAAGAAAGTTTTTCAATACAAAAAAGAAAATTTTAAATTTATACTTGCAACAAACTCGAAATTTTGGATTATCATTAAATTGAAACTTATCATTAGCGTAATTAACTAATGAAGTCATGTTGAGAATGTTTGAGCTCTCGTATTTTTCCTCTAGTTCATGCCGCCGCCTAGGTTTTGGCCTAGGATCAACCTTGATTTGTCATCGGATCGACCTCGATTCAGTCGTGAGAGGCGGCTATGATGGTGCTCTGCAAGCAGGGTGCTATGGCTTCCTGTTGTCACTAGTCTTTGTGTTGGGCTTCTTGGATTTCGCTATGGGGAGTGCGGATCCAAATTTTCTGCTATTGTGATGGCATGTGGTCTTATTGCGGATGACGATTCTAGACAGGGTGATCGACAATGTTGGCTGCAGCGGTCAGGAGGTCACACTGAATGATGCGGGCAATCTGTCCTCGATCCTCTAATTCTATAGGTGGAGGGCTGCTCGGTTGCTAGTATAGCGCAGGTTGGTACGATGCTGAGGCGGCAACCTTTGGGCGGTTGCAGAAGATATAGTGTTAGTCCAGGCAAGGGCGGAGTGATAAAGACTTCTATCGTCTGGTGGATGCGGACCCAAGAAGGGACAAGCTTAGGTATTGTTCAAAGGTGGTCGGTGTTGCCGGAAATGGTGGCTGGATCATGATGGCACCGTGGCTGGTCGACGATGATTCCAGGTAGCTGTCGATTATGGTGCAGGTGCTATGGTTGATGGGACGGAAACTAGGTGTATATACATAGCAGTTATGGGCCATAATCTGCACTCATACTTAACCATGTCACCTTGGTAGAGTAACTTCAATGGAGTAATCTCCAGAAACACAGCAAGACAACCTTCAACAGCAAGCCAGCTCCAAGCCGAAATATGCCTTGACGCGCAGACACGTGCCACCCAAAGTTGTCTATGTAGAAAGAACCAAAACTTAGCAAACTGAAGGATATCAGTCCCACATCGAAAACAAGAGTGAGGTAACTCACTATTTCACCTATAAAAGGTCAACTTCTCTCTTTTCATTGATTACACGTTCAATAGTTATTTACAGCTATATTTGTCAATACAAGTACATCGTTTAACTTTAGCATCGGAGGAGGGAAGACCGCCAACCACGGTCTCCCATCTTGAAGCCGTTATATTTCTCTTGACAGATTAGCGAGATTTCGTGAACTACACATATATATGAAGATTGGACCATTGTCCACGTTATCGGAAGTCGACATCATATGGCGATATTCTAAGCAATAACATTGGCACCTTCTATGAGAATCTCTGAACAAAGAGTCATTTCCCATTCAACCTAGCATGGCTAGCAGAAGCAGCGAGGGTGTTGGAGACCAAGCAGATCAAGCCACCAACCCTCAGACCAACCCTACCAATCCATCAACCGTCAACCGTGAATTGTTCACCACACCAATTAACGTGGACGGCCAAAATCTCAACACCCCCGAGATACTCCCAACACAATCTGTCGTGGAAAATCAGACTGGCACAAGCCGTCAAGCGCAAGGCCGAGATCTTACTGCTATATTAGAAATAGCCTTGGCAGACTTGCACAACTCAAAAAGAGATCGAGAAAATGAACAAAAGGAGAAGGGGAAGCTCAAAATCAAGTAGCGACATTGTTGTCAAAATTTGGCGAGCTGAAGAAAGCGCTAGGAACAAATGCACGACCACGCCAAAGTGAACACTCCCAAAACGCAAGGCTCAGTCCAAGCACAGGGACGAGCAGCATCGATACAGGTAATCCTAATGGGTGTGGCCCTAAACCCAGCTGAACTAGCGGGATTAAGACCGACACCACCACTATAGGTAGCACAAGAGCAGGTGGCGGACTCACAGCCGCAATATGATAATTCATTCAGCGTCGGTCAACAAAGAGGAACTGGAAACAAGCTTGCACCACGACAACAGATTGTGGCACCAACCCAACACATGCCTAGACCGACTGTTGAAGCCACCGCCTTGATACTGGAAAAAATGCCGGAGCTAGAGGAAAGGTTACTCAGAGCTGAGGCTGGCACCCCACCGCTAGCGCAGAATTCACTCTTTGCGGCACGACCTAATCCATTTACCGCCAGAATTTTGCAAATCGTCAGACCCACATATGCCAGAACACCCAAGATAGCCCAATTTGGCGGATCAACAGATCCATTCGTGCACATGGACACTTTCAAGAAGGTGACAAGTAACAAGGGATTTAAGGATGCAACGCTTTGTCACCTATTCAGCGAAACGTTGGATGGCGAGCCAATGAGTTGGTTTTTCGAATGCCCACCAAGTTCCATGGACTCATTCTCAGCTCTGTCAAATGCATTTCTGTCAAGATTCATCCTCATGACCGACGATTACCATAACTCCAGCCAACTATTCAGCATCAGCCAGGGTATTGACAAGTCATTAAAATCATTTGTAACAAGGTGGTGGACGGCCACATCAAGATGTCTGGATCTTGACAAAACAATGGCGCTAGTGGCCTTCAAGCAAGGACTCTACAAGGAAAGTTTTCTATACCACCTCAATTGTAATTGTCCAAGTGCCACATATGACTACGTCATGAATGAGGCAGTCTTGCATTCCTAAGCCAAGTATAGCACTTATGGAGCCACACCACCACCACTGCAAACTCCACTTAAAAACCCCCCAACCTCCACGTTCCAACAAGGACACACCACCATCACTCCAAACATAACCACACTACCCAATGACAAAAAAAGGGAATGGCAGCAGGGTAATTATCAAGACAAGCGGCAAAAGGATCAACATTATCATAACAAGGGCAACAGATCTTTTCACAATGATCGCCACGACAATCGCGACAACCGCCACAATAAGCCCTCCACAAATGCTCAAAAATTTGAGGTCTTTACAGTCTTTAGCGTCATATGAAGAAATATATGATCAGTGCAAGGATCAAATACCGCCACCACCCCCAAGAAAATACCCCAGAGTAGGAAAACCTAGAAATACCGACAAATGGTGCAAACACCATAAAGACAGCGGTCACAACACCAACGACTGCAACGCCCTCAAGACTGAAATTGAGTCATTATACCGTGACGGAAAGCTGGAGCAGTACAAGGTCCGACAATCGCCTCCGGTTGTCGCCAACATCGAACCAATGCTGCTGATCAACACCATTGATGGCAGTGCTTTCATAGGCAACCTATCACACAGAGTAAGAAAGCGTTATGAGCGCGCTAACCACCCAAAAGAGGTATTCAATATCCACTATGACCGGTCAGCCAAAATAACCAAAACAGGTTGGGAACCTATCACTTTCTCCGAGGAGGAGGAGCGATGTATTCACTCACCTCATGATGACCCATTCTTGATAGATGATGTCCTTGACAAATCGTCTGTAGGAAGGGTACTAGTGGATAGCGGGTCAGCTGTCAACGTCATATTCAATGGCTGTTACAATCAACTGCAGCGCAACAACAAACTTTTGCAAGACCACGAGCCGCTACTCAGTTTCTCCGACGACGTGACCCAACCTCTGGGGTCAGATTATATGCGCTTATTGGTCGGGACAATCCCTTGCACGGTGGAAATACATACTAAATTGATAGTGGTAGACTGCTTCAGCTCATGCAATGCCATTATCGGTCGCCCAACTCTCAACAAGCTGAAATGCATCATCACCGGGTACCTGTTACTCATGAAGTTCCCGACACCCAACAGCACCCGGTCTGTCAGGGGAAGTCAGTCAATTACACGAGAGTGTTACTCAACGATGGTGTCAAGGTCAAGAGGTAGCCACAAAATTTTAACGGTAGCTAATACACCACAGTTGATGGACAAAATCGATGACCCCAGAGATGACGAAGAAAAATACTACAAAAAAGAGCCCGTAAACCCAGAGAAGTCGCTCCGTGTCATATGCATCTCCAACGAGCACCCAGAGAGAACTGTTCGTATCGGAGCCCAACTCTCCCCCGAGATAGCGGCTGAACTCACCCAGTTTCTCAAAGAGAACGTCACAGTCTTTGCATGGTCGTACACCGACATGTCATGAATTTCTCCCGACATAATTCAACACAAACTCAGCATCAAGCCATCCTTTTATCCCTTCAAGTAGAAGCGACTGGCATTTGACGAAGAGAGATATCGGGCCATCAGGGAAGAGGTAACCAAGTTGCGCGACATAGACTTCATTCGTCAGATTCATTACCCACAATGGATCTCCAACATGGTGATGGTAAAGAAACCTAACGGAAAGTGGCGGATGTGTGTCGACTTCAAAGGTTTGAACAAGGCGCCCCAAGGATAGCTTCCCGCTACCTCGCATTGACCAATTGGTTGACGCAACGGCAGGACATGAGTTACTTAGTACGATGGATGCCTTTTCTAGCTACAACCATATAAAGATGCACCCCGGCGACCAGGAGCACACAACATTCACCACCAACAAGGGTTTATATTACTACAATGTCATGCCCTTTGGCCTCAAAAATGCCGGAGCCACATACCAACGGTTGATGAACGCAATGTTTGCGAAACACTTGGGTAGGATCATTGAGGTATATGTCGACGACATGCTTGTCAAAAGCGTAAAGGCCAGTAGTCATGCGGCCAACCTCCGCATCATCTTTGCCATTTTGTTAGCATATGGGATGCACCTGAATCCGAAAAAATGTTTATTTGGCGTAACTGCCAACAAGTTCCTCGGATATATAGTCAGTGAGCGCGGAATAGAGGCTAACCCCGACAAAGTACAGGAAGTCATAAACCTGAAATCTCCAGAGAAAAAGTTGAGGTACAGAGTCTGCAGGGAAAGTTAACGGCTCTTTCCCGGTTCATCTCCAGGCTAACCGACAAATGCCTACCCTTCTTCAAGGCAATGAAGCGGTCCCATTGCAAAGTGGAAGATTGGACGTCTGATTGTGAGGTGGCGTTTCAAAATCTCAAGGAGTATTTGGCCGCTGTTCCGCTACTCTCAACTCCGGTACCAGGCGAAACTCTATACATCTACCTAGCAGTGTCCAAGATCGCCATTAGTTGTGCAATTGTCCGCAGGGAGGCAACAGAAGAATTGCCTGTATTCTATGCTGGTAGAGGCATGAATGGAGAGGAAACAAGATACTCACCACTTGAGCAATTGGCGTTAACACTCATAATGGCCGCCAGGAGGTTGCGTCAATATTTGCAAACACATACAATCCATGTTCTCACAAATCAATCGCTAAAGCAAGTTCTCCAAATTCCGGAACACTCAGGACGCCTTCGCAAATGGGCAATAGAACTCAGCAAGTTTGACATCGATTATAGGCCAAGAACCTCCATCACGGGGCAGGCTATTGCTGACTTCATAGCAGAATTAACAGAACCACACTCAAAACATACCACCGATGTAATGTTGGAAGACGGCATTCAGCAACCTGAAGCCGCACAGGCAAAGACACAATCACAATAGGATCTCTATGTAGGCGGTTCCGCGTGCTCCAAGGCTTGTGGTGCCGGTATAATCCTCACAGGGCCAGGGGGACTTAACGCAGAGTACGCCCTAAAGTTCAACTTCAAGGCCTCGAACAATATGGCGGAATATGAAACACTTATCGCAGGGTTATTATTAGCCATCGATTGTGGAGCAGAAAGTTTCAACATCTTCAGTGATTCACAGCTTGTGGTCAATCAAGTCAACGACACATTTTTCAAGTCAACGACATTTTTCAAGTCAAGGACAAACAACTGGCGGCATACCTAGGGTACGCCAAGACACTACAGCCAGCCCTGGGCATAGGCCCAATAGGAGCAGGCCTAGGGCCCTCGATTTCATGGGCCCCAAAAAATCCTTATATATATATATATATATAACAAAAAATTATCTAGAATTTATTTGATTGTTTCATCGTGGCTCTGTACGCGACTTTTGTTTTTCTCTCATTAACTGTTGAATCTTTCTCGTTCTCACTTCACAGACAAATTTTGTCCACGTAATTAGGTCTCTCTTGCCCCAAATCCATGCCTCTTCGGCTCTTCCTCTTGTTGAGGAGGTAGAAGCAGACGAGCTCTTCTTGAGTTGGGTAGAAGGAGACGTGTTATTTTCTTCAATTTTGTATCTGGGTGATGATATGTTTTTGTTAAGTTTGTGTTTGGGTGGGAGAGGTAATTAAGTCTCTCGTTCTCCTTTAATCTCGAATTATTTGTTTGTGCTAGTCTCAGTAGCCTGAGACTACAAAACAATAAATTAAGCAAACAACCAACTTGACTAGTTGCTGACTCCAATTTTATAATTGAGATTAAAGAAAATTGTAAAGACAATTGTTTTTCTCCGCTGACTGTCGATTGAAATTGTATTTAATATTATGATAATGGTATTGTATCATTTGTATGGCAGTATGTTTCAATTGAAAATGGGTTTTACATTGGTAGGGAGCCCCAATTTTTTTTTGTTCGCCTAGAGCTCCGGAATTCTCAGGGCCGGCTCTGCTCGGCAAGTTCAGTTTCTTCAACATCACGCAAATACCCCGTGAAAATAATGCTAAAGCCGACTCCCTGGCACGCCTGGCAACAACTCAACCACATCAAAGTCCCGCCGACACTAGGGTGGAGACCCTTGAAAAGCCTAGCATCACAAAAACTCAGGCGGAAATCTACACCATCGAGGTAAGCCCAAATTGGATGGATGAGATACTCAATTACAAACGTGACGGCACATTGCCATATGACAAAGTCGAAGCAAGACGACTGGTACGAAGGGCAACACGATACAACATTCAAAGCGGTAAACTCTACTGCCAAGGGTTCACACAGCCCAACTTAAAGTGTTTAACACCAGAGGAGGGAAAACAAGTCCTAGCAAAAATACACACAGGAGAGTGTGGCAATCACTTAGGAGCTAGATCATTAGCCAACCGCACCATGCGCTAAGGATATTTTTGGCCGACATTGGGAGATGACGCCAAAGAAACATCAAGATCATGTCACAAATGTCAGCAATACGCAGACCTGTCGCATGCACCAGCAGAACTGTTATCCATCATCATTGCAGCCTAGATTCACTCCATGTGGGGGCTGGACATTGTCGGAAAACTCCCAACCGCCATAGGTCAGTTCAAATACATAATCGTAGCCATCGATTACGACAGCAAGTGGATCGAGGCTGAACCTTTAACGGCCATCACAACAGCTAAAGTCCAGCATTTCTTATGGAAAAATATCTACTGTCATTATGGAGTGCCCGATACAATCATTACCGATAACAGAACGCAATTCAACAACGAAGAACTCATCAGCTTCACAGCCAAACTAGGCACCAAGATGCGTTTCGCTTCAGTGGCACACCCCCAGACCAATGGCCTGGTGGAATCCGCCAACAAAATCATCAAGAAGCTGCTAAAAAAGAAATTGGAAGAAAAAAAGGCTTATGGGTTGAGAAGCTCCGGGAAGTTCTTTGGGCCATCTGGACAACGCCAACATCCGCCAACGGCGTAACTCCATTCTGCATGATGTTTGTCACATAAACAGTCCTCCCAATTGAGGTAACCCAACCAACAGCTAGGATTGACGGACATGACGCCACAACAAACATTGCCGGCATCAACCTTGACAAAGATCTATTAGAGGATAAACGAGACAAATCCCACCTACACAACTTGCAAAACAAACGGCGGGTGTCGCATTTTTACAACAATCGTGTGAAGGCTAGAACCCTACAACTTGGCGACTGGGTCATGAAAGAAGTCATACCACCGCCAATAGCACTTCGCCTAACTTGGAAAGGACCTTATCCAATCATAGAAGTGGTGAGCCCCGACACATTTTACTTAAAAAGCAAGGAAGGCGTCACGTCCACTCACCCGTGGAACACTCAACACCTCCGCTACTACTATAAGTAGCGCCGCAACATGCCCACGAGCATCTTCACTTAGCAAATTTTTGCAAAGTTTAGCTAAGAAAAGCTACCCTACTAGTACATATTTTTGTAAGAAGCTGGGTCTGCCCAGTCGTCAATGAAATGAGGAATTATTCAAACCATTGTCCCACACATGCACAAAAAAGAAGAAGCAAATATATCAAGTCTGGCGAGGCCAACACCTTTGCTCCTCAGGACAAGGGCGATATACACACATTTAACGGGCCAATCTTAATCCCTTTCATGTTTCATTGACGTTCAAAAATATTTCCGTCACAACCCCAAGGGATTTAGCGGACAAACATCCATCATAACAAAAGTACTATTCTGCTTACAAAAATGTGGCAAAAACACCACAATACTAGGAAAAGAAATTACATTAAAAATTCCATATCAACATATCCTAATCTTGACCAGCTTGAGAGGAGGACCCCGAAACACGATCACCACTGCTGCGTTTCTCCTCAAGAGGACGAGAGCCCATTTTTCTCTTCTCAGCTTTACTTGTTGGCGTCGGAGTCTCAAGATTACCATCATACCTCGTGCCATCTTCTCCAGAAGAACCACTCTTTTCGCTACCATCAGAAGAGCCATTTTCTAAGGAACCGCCATCTTCAGATCCCGCAACATCCTCAACGACGACATCCTCGCCAGGCATCGACTTTGGAGGGGCTCAATCAGCTAATATCTTGTCAAAATTCAAGTAGTCGCTATCTTTGAGCTCTTTAAAGTTGGCGGCCGCACCTTGTTTACCAGCATCCGACAGAAGTTCCTTGAACTTTGTTGATTTCTTAAAAGCACCAACCGCCTCCAGGCGCACCGTCTCCCTCTCGTCCTTCTCTAGCTTGGTCATCTCTTCCTGCCTAGCCGACTGGAAGTCCGCCAACTCTTTCTCTTTGGCGGTAAATGCCTCTTGTAACTGAGCGATGGTATCTTCTCTCTCAGTTTTCTCCTTCTTCAAGACTGCCAGCTCGGCATTAAGGTTGGCAATAGTGGCGGTATCGGTGATGGTCTTATCCATAGCACACTTGAACTTTTCTTTGACGTCGAGGAGAGCACCGTCAAGCTTGGCAATGTCCCCAGCAGTGGACTTATTCTTCTCCTTCTCGCCACCAAGTCACGCTGTGCCTGCAGAAGTTCTTCTTTCAGTTTGTGTTCCTCCGCCGAACCCTGGTGAAGGTAGAGATCATAGGCACCCTTCAAAATCAGATCCAGGGATTTCTCCAGCTTTGACGACGCCGTTGGCCGAGGAACTCTCGCCTCACAACAGAAACCAAGGCGCTCACAGATCTTGTGCAGAAAGGCCTATTGATTGGCGGGTGCACTTTGCACTAATCTTACGACAGGGTTGTCTGAGACAAATTTTCCTTCGACCTCTCTATGGCCAGCCGCAACATGCTTTTCTGCCACATGCTTCTCTCCAACCTTCATCTTCTTCGAGGGATCTGAAGGAACGATAAAGGCGATAATCTTCCTCTTCTGTGGTACGCCGGAACCCCTTATTGATTGACCGCCAACAACCATTGAACCGACATGTTTTGACCTTCCAATGTCGGCCCCATCTTTTGTTCTTCTCTCCCTCTCACCTTCGCCCACCGTCATGTCTGCCTCCCCGACAACAGTTGTCAGCTTCTCCTGTGACTTATCAGCGGGTACCTCCAGGGCAAACCCTGTATCTTCCTCGTTCTCTTGTTCACTCTCCTCCATCACATTCTTTCCTTTGCCCTATGTCTTCTTCTTCTTCTTCTTCAGATTGGCGCGATTCGAGTGTAGCGGAGCAGCCAAAATCTTTGCCTCTCTAGCCGTCGTTATCTCCTTCGTTTGCTGATCAACAGTCTGTTTCTGCACCGGCCGCCTCATCAATCATAAAATTGACGTAGTCCTTAATCCCGCCAATGTCAGCTATCGCTTTTTTAAGAACTTCGGTGGTCTTTTGTTCGTACGAATCGTAACTACAAAAGAAAGCATGTATACCATCACTTTTGGGACAAATAACAACATATCACAATTCTAATGATTTCACTTACCAGGCTCCCGAGTCAAGCGCAAGGGAATAAGTAGCGACCAATGTGAGAGGACGCGAAGATCTAGGCAGTTTTTGTGCTCCCAACAATAGTGCACCCGACACACCCGCTGTTATTCAATGTCCGTCAACTTCAGTCTCCAACCCTCTGCAGGCAGAGACAAGATATCACATAACGAAACAGACGCAATAACAAAACATGGCGGCATAAACAACAAGCAGGGTAGCAAATATCACACTCAATACAAAAACAAACCCTCAAGCACATGGACAACACCCTTTTATGGCTTGGAACTTCGAGGGAACCCGAAACAGCGGAATCTTCACCCCATCTGGCCTTGTGTCATACTCCCAACCATCGGTGGCAACACACACAGTGGCCCGCCATGTTGTGGAAGAATCGGGCAAATGTTCCAGAAGTTTCGGAGCTCCAGGTCGACGAGTTAGTTTAACAGTCCCGTCACATTTTTTCCTCTAGTTATATGTCAACTCGTAGAAGAATAATACTTCAACCACTGTCGGAAATTCACACCCCAAAAAATCCCACAAAGTGATCAAAGCCAATAACATCTTCCACATGTTTATGGACACTTGACCCACCACAACATTCAATTCATGCAGCAGATATTGCAGGCTCGGAAGTAGCGGCAGCTTCACTCCATGATTCAGTATAACCTTATGAATAGTTGCATAACCCTTCGACAAGTCAGTACCCTTCTCGCCCTTCTCTAAACGGCTGCAACTTCACGATTTGGGGCAGGCGAAATCTATCTTTCATCTTTTGCATTTTTTGCCACGACATAATAGAGGAAGGTTCATCTACTCCGACACCATCACTTATAACCCACGAGAAATTGTTAGGTCTGGAATTCTGACCCTCATCCCCAACCTCAATCCCTTCGTCACTTTGTCCAGAGGCGCCAACACTTTCTTCCCTACTATCGGACACTTCCTCCTCCCTGGTGCAACTAACAACTTCGTATTCCTCACTCTGACATGCTGCCATAGGTGATGGATGAATAATCTAGAGAGGGATAAGATCTAGCGGTTCTTCAGGGCTACCTCTTGCAGAAGTAGGACGACGCAACGAATCAATAAAACCCCTCTCCGACGAAATAAGCGACGACACGTCCGATTCTTCACTACTTGAGATATCGATAACGGCCGGCATGCCACACAAACACTCTAAACCTAGAAGTTAGCAGTCAAGTCAGATCTAAACCTACCCCATGCCATCAGCAACAAGAAATCATTCAAGAACAGTCACTCCAAAACCCTAGAAAGTACCCGAAAGGTCCCAGAAAAGCCAGAAACCCTCAGACCCTCAAACACAGAATAACACTAAAACCGTACAAACAGAGCAAATGAATTCACACAAACCAGACCAAAACAAGAACACCAANNNAAAAAAAAAAAAAAAACCCAGAAACAGAGCATTCCTCAAATTCGAAGAAGCAAACGACGACGAGCGACGAAGCAGACCAACCGTAAAATAAGCTCGACCACCTCTTATGTCCTTCTAATTCTTTTCTTCTTTCTTTCCTCTACTCGATCAACGCGGTTTGCTGATTTTTGTTTTCTCTGGTTCTCTCTCACTCACAAAAGAATACAAAGGAACAGAATAGTACAAAGTGAGTAAACTCGATTTCGTTTCCCTCTTAAATACAAACTTTGACTACAAATCTCAGCCGTCTCCGAAAAGTAACCGCCTGCCATGATCACGCCACATACCCCCACTAACCAAGACGACGCCTCGGTAACAACTACGTGATCATAAATGCAATATTTATGATGAAGTGACAACGGCTGCGCAGCGACGTTTTCGTGCACGCCATTCCTATCAACAGCCCCCACATATCACCTACAGTGTCAGAGGATCACACAGAATCTGGCCAAATAACCCCAAAATTCAAAAATCACCGCCACAGACACCTCTCTTTCTCTAAATAGCCTCATCTCCCGCCATTTGGCCTTCTCCTCCGCTACTTAGCCTTATTCTCCGCTAAATATCCTCATCCCTCGCTAGGCATCATCAAACAACGAGTCAACGATCCGCCACAACACAAGTGTTCCCGCCAACAATGTCATTTCACCGCTAACATTTACCTTGCTCCAACAAACTTGCAAGGCAATCATACCATCACTCATCAACCGACAACTACTGGACAACATGTCTCCGACATCGTGACTTCCGATAATAATCGACGGTCACTCACCCGACACAATTTACATTTAGCAGAACATTCCCAACCAGGGATATCCCATTTAACATCGGTACGCCGACCTTAACGAGGCGGTGCAGTCAAGTTCTTCTCCTCCAGGAAAAAGTAAGGGAACAGTTAACACAGCTTACGACAGCCATTGATCCGGCAGTTAACTTCCCGATGCTAAGGCTTTGAAAGAGTGGGATAGCTACGCATCGCCTCATGCTGTCACACAGCTCCCCTAAAAAAACAATCATCCGACCAAACGGAGGTCTTTCTTAGTCGGCGAGTGGGGGACTCCCTGGAAGGCCTAGCAGGGGCCCACTCGAAAGGGCAAAAAGCGCTTGCTCAGACAAAATCCATGGTTGACGACGCACTCGCACTGATTATGCCAAACATGTAACTAAAGGTTCTGCCTTAGTTGTGGTAACTCCCCAACCAAGAAATCCCTCCTTGACTGGGGACTTGGGGGACTTGTATATACATAGCAGTTACCGGCTATAATCTGCACTCATACTTAACCATGTCACCTTGGCGGAGTAACTTCAATGGAGTAATCTCTGAAAACACAGCAAAACAACCTTCACAGGCAAGCTAGCTCCAGGCTGAAATATGCCTTGACGCGCCGACACGCGCCACCCAAAGTTGTCTTTGCAGAAAGAACCAAAACTCAGCAAACTGAAGGATATCAGTCCCACATCAAAAATAAGAGTGAGGTAACTCACTATTTCACCTATAAAAGGTCAACTTCTCTCTCTTCATTGATTACACGTTCAATAGCTATTTACCGCTATATTTGTCAATACAAGTACATCGTTTAACTTTAGCATCGGAGGAGCGAAGACCGCCAACCGCTATCTCCCCTCTTGACGCCGTTGTATTTCTCTTAACAGATTAGCGGGATTTCGTGAACTACACACATATCGGAAGATTGGACCATTGTCCACGTTATCGGAAGCCAACATCATATGGCGGTATTCTGAGCATTAACACTAAGGTTCCTGCTTGGGCTTCTAGGCTATGGTTTTGTGTGACTAGGCTTGGACCATGGGCTTGTGATGTTGGGCTTAGGCTCTATGCTGATGAGTTGGGGTCCTCCCCAATCGAGCTTAGTTTCTTTAGTTCTTTAAGAATAATTAGGGTGCATTGTTTTCACATTACTACCTTATCTAGTCTGGTTACTTTTATCGATGTTTATTCACATACTGACATTCATCTAGACTCTTAGTATAGGCAATGATTCAATATTGACGTAGCCTTAATGGGGTGAGTCATGAGTCATTGTGTAATGTTGTTTACTTCTTCATTTTAATAATTTTGACATAATGACCCCTTCCCTTTAAAAAAATAAAAATAAAAATAAAAGGGAAAATTTCACAAATGGTCACTCAACTAGGGCTGGCAATTTGGGCCGATCGGGCCGAACCGGCCAGATTTCGAACCGGACCACACCGAAATGGGCCGACTATTTCGGCCTACCGACTATCGGCTCTGCCCAGCATTACTGAAATGGGCTTTCGGCTCGGTTATGGTATGAAATTTTTCGTACCGTCGGTATACCGTACCGACCGATATACGTACACATACCTGTATAAACATGAAATAATACACAAAATAGCAAGAATTTGGTGGGGAGGCAGGAGTCGAACCACCATCCCCTCACTCCGCAACTCAGCTCTCAACCACCAGAGCACAAGTTGCTTTCATTATATATGGTACAATTATTATATTTATTCCTTCTTAACCTAATACAATTAAAAGAA
>LYNE01001509.1:11183-25247 GCA_001662545.1 Rosa x damascena | reverse complement strand
GACTTCAATAAATTGGTGAAGCCTTTGACATTAAAAGAGGGCGCCTGGATTTATAGTAGTAGAGATTTGATAATTAGATAATCATGCATGTACTTTGGCTCAAGTTTGAAGGGTCCCAAACCAAGAGAAAGAACAAACTTCAAGTACCTTGCTCAGTTTCTGGCTAAAATCTGACCTAGTTACGCTAATGCTTTATTAAAGTTTTATCGCTGACAAGCTGTTATCAACACTTCTTTCATGACATACCCAATCTCCAACATTGCGCTACTTTTACCCCATCTGTTGGCACACATGTTCGTCGACCACTATAGCTTGGCTGGGGAGGTATTTTTGCAAGATAACCACCATTATATTGCGGGGACGCTGCTTACACGATAGCCTAAACAACTTAGGTTTATTGGAATGATGCCTACAGTCGGGCACATGCGGATATATTTGTCCATTCGGGTGGTGGAAGATCGATTTGTGTTCTAATTTGAAATAAAGAATTATCGGAATCGACATCTGCACGACGGGCTGTGGTTTTACAAAAACTCTCTGCTGGGGCTGGCGATGAATGATAGTATTTCAGAGGTTGGCAACGTTCCTTTCAGATCGGTAGAGATTACTGTGAAAGAGTGGCCTCTTGGTTTGCACAACAAGCTGTATTTGTTAGGGTGGGCGTTTTCAACCGAGAGTCCGAGAAATCGGCTAGATTCGGACCGAAACCGACCATTCTGGTCAGTTTTCAAAGCTGACTTCCTCGGGTCGGGCTAAACCGAACCGATTAAAGTGTCATTCGGTTCGGTCTCAGTTTCAATGTTTGCAGAAGCGATCCGGACCGATATTTGGTACATGTTTGCATTTCTGCATTTCTACTTATTTAGTTTCGACAGGTTTATGTTTAATTTCTGCATTTGTAGTTTGCAGTTTTGCTTAGCTTCTGCATTTCTGCATTTATACTTTACAGTTTTGCTTTCAATTATGCATTTTTACATTTTTATGTTTACAGTTTTGATTAGTTTCTGCATTTCTGCATTTGTACTTTACTGCTTTAGTTTTCAGTTTGCAGTCTTTGAATCTGCAATTCTGCAGTTTGCATAGTTCTGGAAAAACAGTTTTCTTGGCCCAAAAAACAGAAACACCGGACCGATTGTGTTCAGGTCGGTTTCTCATCGGTTTCATCAACCTGCTCAACACACCGATCCAGACCGATCCGCCCAGGGGCGGAGGCAGTTCAGACCGAGTGGGGGCCACTGCCCCCATTGAGATCTTGACATTTGGCTCCCAAGTATACAATTTGCCCCCATCAAGTGGCCATATATAAACAACATATATGATATATGTATATATATTGTGTTCGGTGTTCCCATAATGGCACAATTCAAACTTCAAAGACCGTCTAAACATATCATGATATCAACAGGCCCACAACACACAACTCTCACAAACCGACGGAAAAAACAAGAAAAAGGGGAGCATGAAGCTTCTTGTGCAACCCCAGTTAGCTTATATATTCAAACTCAACTACCAAGTACCAAAGCTAGCACTCTGCACTCAAAGTCAATAACCAGGTACCAACTGATATTGCTGGCTTCCTAGAATCCTAGTTGCTGCGATGGCTTCGTTTCTCAATCCCCATATATCGATATTTCTTTGTTGATCAAACTCAACTACCAAAGCCATACATATATATTCCTCCCTCCGCCACTGGATCCGCCAGTGTCGGTTTCGGACTCGGTTTTCAGCTTTTTCGGACCGAACAGATCCGAACCCAGCCCTAGTATTTGTCACTCATCAAATCTTCGATTAGGCGGGTGATCCATTTTGATCAGCTTGCGTTGGACCGAAGAGATGAGGAACAACATATCAAGATGTTGATTAACATGCAGCGCCGGGTTAGGGTTTCTCGTTGGTTTACATTTTTGGTTGCGGTGGATGTTGATATCTCCTTTGAGTACGAGAGGGTGAAGGGTTTGATCAGTGTTTGTGGGATTTTTAAACATGATATTGAAGGTTGTGATAAGCTATGCCGAAAGGAGAATAAGGCCCTCAAAATAATGCCTTTGGTGGCTGCTATATTAAAATTGACTATTTTCTCTCTAATGGCCGCTAGGATTTCAAGTGGAGCGGGCCTGTTGGGGCCTGAGACTGTGCAAAAAGCACTGCACTGCGCAAGGGGCAGACTGTGTTCTTCTTAAAGCAATTGAACTGGGGCTTGCAAGCAGCATGGCTGCTGCGTAGATTAGTGAATCCACCGGCGCTAGAGCCTCGGAGGGATTTGCTGGTGGGAGGTGACCCAACTACTCAGGTTTTACAGAAATAGGGTAACTAGTATATGCCAGTGTAAGGGCACAAAGATATGGAGCTTAGTGGTCAAAAACTTTCGGCAGAGATGATGCTAGTCCAGCCCGGCAAGAAGCTCTTGGTTCTCCCTGCTCCTGACTTACTAGTTGCTAAGGAGTTGGTACTTTTCTTGCCACAAGAACATGATAGGTTGATTATTTCTCCACGAAATGAGAAGAAGAAGAAGATCGGAAGGCCTAAAGGCTCTAAGAACAAGGTCAAACAGGAGGGAACTCTGTCTCTGAAATCTCGTCCAAAACTGAAAGGTAGGAAGCATTTTAGGTTATTTGAGGAAGAAGATTCGGAGAACTTACTTGATGACAAGAAGGAGGAGATACTGCTTGATGAACATGTGATGATCTAGTCTAAAATCAAATGCAATTTGAAAATTGCTTTCCCCTTTCCTGAAACTTTGTATGTTTTTATGTTTTATTTATATAGTTAAAATTGAGTTTATTGTCCTTAATTTGGTTAATTTGGTTATTAAAAACATGTGTTAGATATTCTTAAATATCTAGTTTCGGACTAGAAGCATCCAGCTACCCAAATTGTAATGGGATACGTTGATTAATCTCCTCTATCCATCAATTTATCTCTTGTATACTCATTCTCGTCCTCCTTCTTCCTCTTCTCTTTTCTCTTATGCCTTGTTCCCGACATATTGACCTTCATTCACTTACCCAAAAGGCCGGTAAAATCTGCATGCAATAACTTTCAAGAGATGCCCCTGAATTCCACTGCTCAATAATCTTAGAATTTCGCTACCTACACAAAGCTTGACTTCTGTAAGTTTCAATCTCCTCTTTCTTAGACAAGTCATCCTGTTTAAGCTATTTCTCAATAAATTGAAGTATGATCTATATCATGAAAGTCAATTAGGGGACTTGGATTGCTAGAGGTACAAGCTAGGTGTTTGTGTTTAAGCTTAATTTGATTGACTTTGCTTGGTTCTCTTGGCTCCTGATGTTTACAGTTTGAGGGAGGAAAAACAAAATTTTCTTTATATATAGCAATCTACAACCTTCATTCACTTCATATCGTGCATCAATCTACGATTAAGCATACAATTGAGACATCTGAGTAGAAGAAAATTTAAGAATGTCCACACAACTTAACATTCCATTGAAATCCTTGTTCCTCAAAACAAAAGAGGGTACAAATGAATTATAACAAAAACAAACACGAAACATAATATTAACATATATAGATTTGGGGATTGACATACCCCATCGTCAACCAAAGCAAAGAAAACATATATAGCAAATAAAAACATAAACTTAAAGCATGAAATAACAAAGGGGAAAATTAATTGGTATTCTTAAAACATCGTCCATGTCCAAGATTATTATCAAATTGCCAGCTAGGAAACAAAGTACATTAAATAATAACATAAACATAAAGCATGAAATAACAAAGGTAAATCAATTGGCTGGTATCCTTAAAAGAATCGTCCACGTCCAAGATTATGATCAAATTGCCTGCCAAAAAGAGGAGGAAGATGAAGCAGCATCGGGAATTCGGGATGCATCGCACCCTGGCTCGATGAACTCCCCTCATGAAAAGACCAAATAGGGGCGACACTCGGTGACATAAAATCCCTAAATCCCCCAGCAGCCCCCATTGCAGCGTGCTGTTGCATCAGCTCAATTTTCCTCTGATGCCATTCTTTAGACCGTTGAGCCACAATACCATGCAGCTTAATCAAGTCTTTCTTAAATGAGTCTCGTTGTTCCTCGTCCATGCTGTCTAGGGACCTCCCATACCACTCGTCAGCCTGGCCAGCCCTCGCAATCCTTTTAAGCACCTCTCCCTGCTGTCTACAGTTCAACAGCTCCTCATTTAAGGCAGTGCACTCCGCGCGTGCTGTTGCATCAGCTCAATTTTCCTTTGATGCCATTCTTTAGACCGTTGAGCCACAATACCATGCAGCTTAATCAAGTCTTTCTTAAATGAGTCTCGTTGTTCCTTGTCCATGCTGTCTAGGGACCTCCCATACCACTCGTCAGCCTGGCCAGCCCTCGCAATCCTTTTAAGCACCTCTCCCTGCTGTCTACAGTTCAACAGCTCCTCATTTAAGGCAGTGCACTCCGCGTTGAGACTGTTCAATTTTATGATGCGAAAATTTTCCAAGAACTTCTCAGTGATGTCTGTGCTAGCTGGGGGTTCAGGGGCCGGAGACAGATAGCGGTCAACGATGGCCTGCACAGAAGGGTGGCCGAATGAGAATGTCTTGTTTCCGGGAGAACTTATGATTATGGCGATCTCTGCACCTGTGAGCGTGCTTAGCTCACTCGACTTTTTGAAAATGCAAAGACTTTCTCTTAGAGAAAGTAACCTGGCAATTACTCTCCCTTTCTATTTTCTTCATTTTAATTTTCTGGCGACCTCTATTGACCCTACCGGCCATTGCAACAACTAAAGGAACTAATAAAAAGTTTGTAACAAACGTTTGTTTGTGGTGTGATGTCTGTTTGGACTAGGGAGATACTTATATTGTATGGTCGGGGGTGTTCATGGATATCTATATGATAAGTTTTCTATTTTTTTAATTCATATATTATTTTGGGAAAATTAAGCAATTATAATACATGGCATATAGAATTTAATAAGACAGTTTCATTCCAAACCGGTTACCTTGGTTATTTATTCATTTCTATTTCTGCTACATGAATGAGAGAAATTTCCAGGAACTTGTAATTTGTATACATCCTAATTTCTCATATTATTCTTGACAGGTAATGAGTATGCTTCCAAATGAAGCGGGATTCAATATTAACTCTGACAACAAACATAAGTTTGGATATTTAAAATTAAAATCACTTGTGCAAACTGCAAAGGACAACAATAACCATAATAATATTTATTTTAAGTGTAATGACACCTATCACCCCTGGTGGGAACTATGTATTGTACCATTCTGGCCTGAGTTTACTATGAATGCAATCGTTATCTTCAAAAAACAATAACCATAATAATACTTGTCTAAAAATAATCTAATTAAATTTCAACTATGAATACAACTTGGGCTTACTAGACCAATTTATTTGCAGTAAGTTATAATTTAGTAAATCATTTAATTGCATATTAAAAGAGAAAATTATCCTAACCACTTTATTTATTCTCACCCTAAAGATTTACCTCTTTCTCTCCCTAGGTATCTCAAACCTCCGTCTTTAACCTTATTGTAATAGTAAAAAGCTTGAAAAATGGTACATACTTGACTTGGATTGTAGTGAATAAAACTGGCTGCGTTCGGGAAAACTTATAAATAGCTTACATTTAAGAAATGGACAGTAATATGTTTGGTAAAACTAATTAAAACGACTGTTTTTTTTATTTATATAGTTTTATTGAAGTCAGGGGCTCAGGGCTCTTTTAGAACTAAAAGCAGAAGCTCTCTCAGCCTAACTTATTAAACTCACCCCACCTTTACATGTGTCAGTGAGAATCAAACTTATGACTTTTATAATGTTAGAATTATAACTTACCAACATGTAGCTCACCGGCAACTTATTGAAGTTGCTTATTTCTTACTATAGCACTTTTAGTTTCAACACTAAACACTTTGATATTGTTTTTAGTACTATAAACACTTTCAAAAATTTAGTTTACCAATCACTTAATTGCTTTACTTGACAGTCACTTATTATCATATCACAGCATAAGCTAACTTATCTAATAATCACAGTCGTACTAAATTGGCTTATCTATCAACTAAAATAATTAATTACTTTAGGGTGGGGAGAGTGTAGCCACAAAAATGGGGAGTACAGAGAGGTAAATATCACCTCAAGCCCACATGTAGACGGAACCTACTACGTAATTAATTTCCCAAGTTTGCAACCATGCCACGTGGATTGTGTTTATACGAATTTAGTAACAATTTATGAAAACTTTCAATTCAATGACAGAAATATTCTCTGTTTATAGAATTTCCTTTGTTGATTTGCATCAAAGAACAAATTGATCGAAGCAAGTGATTAGGAATGTGGTGACCCGAGAGAGGAGTCTCACAGCGCCACGACTCTGAGCCAATAAGAAACCGACATGTCACGAATGACATCCCGATGACTCATCAATCCGAAACCGCAAGGCCTTTTGGGTTTAGTTTGTTGGTTTACAAAATATTTTCTTTGGGCAAATCATTCTAACAACCAAATAGCATATTTTCAAAAGCGGAATTTAAAGAGGGCTAAAGGGTTTGGGCTTACAATCGGAACCCAGCTTCGGAAAACAGTTCACTAAGTAATTAACTACAAGTATGAGAGACGCCAAAATTTTGTAAATAAGTGAGTAGAAAATAAATAAATAAATAAATAAATCAGTAAGAAAGTAAATAAGTAAGTGACTTCAAAATCCGGTAAAGGACTAAAACCTTAATTTAATAAAGTTAAAGGGAAATACGCCAAGCCGGACGAAGTGCCTCCCCTACACGCTCCCCGACCACATTCTCGAAACCTGTACACTGTTGTAGAGGTGAGCTTTTGTCCTCGCATGACCAGTAAGGACCGACCCTACCATGCTAGGTTTGAAAATAATATACTTTAAAATATTTACTACATAATATTGTGCACTTCATCGAGAATACTTTAAAAAAGGCAACCACAAACATTTATTCTCTTTTATAAAACATATGCAGCATGCTTCACACAACTTGAAGCTCCAAGATACTTACCTGCCGTCTAATCTAAAACAATCAGTGACCGACCCGGTTCGTCATCCTTCGAGAACCAGCCAACTATTCTGTAGTGCTTGTGACTACAAATAGCAAAAGTGTCCATTTCTTGGCCTTGAGTGTCCTATGACTGGTTCACCGTCGGTACTTACCTTTCCTTGACGCACATAGGAGCACAGCCCCCTCCGGAGTTTCACAGTTATCGACACCGTGGGATACCTAGGAATCAACTCGTCTAGGTCCCATTCAGTACTTTTAGGTCACAAGCACAAACTTACAATGGGGTACAATATCTCAACATACAAGTCTAGCCTCGGTTTTCGCAATCAGCAATTATCAGTTATGGAAACACAGATGTCACGAGGCATCGACTAATGAACAATCAAAAACGTATTTACAGGCAACATATTATTATATTAGAGCATTCCACATATACATAGGAAAATCTCTAACAAGGAAGGGACAGCTCACCCTACCTGAAATTGGAGTGCTCGCCCAAACTTAGCTTTGTTTCTGACTCTCGATACTTCTTCCAATTTCATGAGCACACGCTCGAGTCCCTTAACAAAAATTATATCCGATAAGTAATTAATTTATAACTCACTTTAAAATTCACCAAATAACCCATGATCGATAATTATTAGAAACCATTCCCGAACAATTCACTTAGAATAGTAAGCTCATTCGGGATATGGTGATCATACTTCTTTCGATAATACAGTTCGAGTTAAATATTCGATGCATTTGTCTAGCATTCCTTTCTTAAGCAACAAATACACTTACCATTCCCAAATAATCCAAGTGAATTAACATTTGAACCATTTGAGATATGGTGATTACACTTAGCACTTTGACCTTCATTTCTTTACCCTTTTTAATTTAAGAAAACAAATGGCAATTTCCATTTCCGGACATTCCACTAAATAAATTTCTCTCAATTTTCGGGACATAGAGAAATTAACAAAGCTATGATCCAAAATTAAATTTTAGGTCAACACGTTAGACCTTTCTATTTTCTTGGTATACCTTAGTTTCCTTAATTTCCCTTTTAATCATCAAAGTATTTACTAAACGAATTTCTTATTAAGTTCGGTCCAATAATCATTAGCCAATATAACTTCATTTCGGATACCAATTCCTTATGAACTTGAGCAATTTACATTTTCTTTAACAATAACCAACTCACTTCTTTTCTTACAACTGTAATATCTAAAATGATAGTTATAGACATTGTCATTGCTTACCGTCTTGAGCAAACTACTCTTATTCATCACCAATCCAACATTAATCTTTTTCATTAATAAAATTAACCAAGGACAATTTCGTATCTAACCTATTCCATTCAACATCATATCAATATCACCAATTTAACACTTTCCCAATCATGAGGCTACAAACAACATGCTGCTGATTTTAACAACTTCACCAAGTAACAGATTCAAATACCCAAACCTAACCTTACCATTCTTCTTTTCCAAACCGTGATTCGAGTCACCATAGCTGCATTCCCACCATCTTCACTCGAATTCCTAGCAAGCAGGACAAGCTTAATAATCCAATTCTTAACCAAATTCATATCCAACACAGAGTTCATGACCCTTACCTCAATCCATTTTCAATGGAAATTGACCCAACACTTCTCTTCTCCAAAACCTTACAATTTTGCAGACCTCAATTCCTCCAAATCAAACAACAAGTTATTAGGGTCCATTCCACTCAAATTAGAAGCTCCAACGAAAGAGGATGCACGAAATTACCTAATAGAGGCAGTCTGAAACTCCAGTAGCCATGAGCGGCGGAGCTAGCTTCTCTCACGCACCAGTGGCGGCGCGTGAAGCCCGTGTGGCGGCTCTGGTCAGAGTCAGAGGTCAGGAGTTTGGGGTTTCGAAAGACAGTGTAGCTCCGGCTTAGTTTATGGAGGTGTTGAAGTTCAATTCGAGCTGGAGATCGGAGAATGAAGGCATGCAGAGCTGAGACCTCTGGCGATGCTTGTACAATGTTGTTCGACGTTGGGATTGAAGGCTATGGTTCGGGTTTTGGCTCTTTAGGGCTTGGTGCTTAAATTGAAGGTAGTGGTGCTGTGAATCAGCGACCGGAAATCGGAGGATTAAGGAATGCAGTGGTGTCGCAGCTTTGGTGGTCACGTGTGGAGGTTGCCGGTGGTGCATGTTGGTGGTGAGGTTTGGGCTTGGGTCGGATTTGAGTCAATTGGTGGTGGCGGTGTGGTGAAATGGTGGCTGGAAATTGTATTTTTCGGCGATGGCAGAGAGAAGAAGAGAGAGAGAGAGAGAGAGAGAGAGAGAGAGAGAGAGAGAATGGGATTCTAGGGTTTTCTCCTTGTTGACTTTCTATTTATACTTATGTCCATGAAATACCCATTTTGCCCTTGTGACAAGTTACGAAACTCTCCTAGCTAATTGCTTTCGGTTTTGGGCTCGTAACTTTTGTTTTATTCGTTTCTCGTCGGAAACTTCCTAAGGTACTTCTCGACTTCGTTCTAGGCCCGAATGGAGGAACATTGGCCCAAACTTTAAATTTCAGCCCAATAGGTGGTCTCGACACCAAAACAATCTCCAAAATCGATTTCTTCACTTAAATCACCTTCCGAAAATCTTATTGGCAAAAAAAAAATTACCTTAAAAAATTAAACGAAATTTTCGGGGGCTCACAAGGAAAAAAGTTGAACCATGCATGCAAGTATGATGTATTTTCGTAATCTCGTAGTACGTAAGGTTTTGCTTCCTCGTATGAAAATGACGCTATTCGTCTCAAATTTCTTTCGCTTTCTCTAATTGTTCCATCTCCTCGTCGGATGTTTTGTCTGCAATTTGGAAGCCTAATTAAGATTCCTGGCCGGTAAGATTAAACTGTGCATTCGGAAGGACCTGCCATAATATTTTACCTTCTTGCATGTGGCCATGTGCTAGTTTACTTACTTGTGTTGGTTCAAGCCATTTCAGACCCTTCTGTTTCTTTCATAAATCTTCCGCTAGTTTACGAAGACATTTCCGTAATATTCAATGAGCTGCAAGGGTCTACTTTTAGCTAGCCAGCCTTATGGAGGGTAATGAAGTATAGGGAGAGCAATGAAGCTGCACAGCCTCTAGCTCGCTGGGCAGTATTAGCTTCCTTTCCTACCCCTCTATCTTTCCTGGAGGAGGCTTTATCTTTAGATACTAAAGTTTTTTTTTTTTTTTTTTCCCGATGGTAAAAGAAAAATACAAAGGCTATGATTGAATAGCCTCCTCGAACATAACCAAAACCTACATGATCATGGTAAAAATTGAAGCCAAAAGGGAAAGAACAGTTCCAACTGGAAATTGTCTTGGTATGTCCAAAAGTAGACACTACATCAGCTAGAAAATTTACCTATGTTCATATGTGTTTGTAGAAAATGTGATTGATTGTAACTAAAGCTTTGAGTAAAATAAGTTTATATCATTTCTTCTAAAAAGAATAAAATAAATATAAACATAAAATAGTATATCAAAACATCAATTCCACTTGGGACTGTTTTTAAGTACTTGTTATCATATCCCTCAATAGAAGCTCTTGTCGAACTAGCTTGTTTGAATTTCATTTCTGATACTCATGCTTACTTCTAAGTTATGGTGGGTGATGAGAAAATATGGTAGTCAATGGAGTAGGAGAAATTTGAATTTCATTTCTGATAAGCATGAACTTTCATTGATATATTCCTTTTTATATAAAAGAAAGGTTACGATGAACCACGTCTGTAACATAACAAATAAAGCAAAGACACCAAAATAAACAAACACAAGGACAACATAGACCTGAAACACTTGATATGACTGTGTTTCATACCCATAAACAAACATTAAAAGAGAGAACAACAAACTAACACAAGACGAAACATAAAACGGCAAACTAGATAGGATAGACTCTGTTGACCCAGAGGCTATAGCGACCTTTTCATCCAAACTAATTACCATCGTTATTCATCGCGCCCTGGCTTGAAGTTGAAGGAATCCCTGCAAAAAATGGCGCCATAGGGTTTGTGAAGTGCTGCTCATTCATCAAGTTATTGGTGGTATCAAATAGAGCTAACTGCTGCCTGAACTGAGTCTCCTGAGCTACCCTGCGATGCAGCTCCTGCATCTCCATCTTCAGCCACATCAGTTGTTGCGTATCCAACTCCTCCTTTGGCTTTTCTCGCCAATGCAAATGTTGGCCAGCCCTCTCCCTCAGCAGCAGCTCCTCGCCCTTCCTCAGCTCCTCGTCGCGCATTTCATTAAGCAAAGCTAACTCTTCATTAAGACGACTCAGCGTCGCGTTGCGATTAGCTTCTTCAATGAGTCGGGCAGCTTGGGCTGTGCTCGAGTTATTGAGCGGCTGATGAGACCCTGACAGATAACGCTCAATGATAGATTCTACATTCGGGTGGCCGAAAGAGTATGGTTTTTTGCCCGGCGAGAAAACTACAATGGCCATCTCTGCACCACTAAGGGTGCACAGCTCGCTGGCCTTTTTGAACAGACCAGTGCGGCGTTTAGAGAATGTCACCTGAAGATTGGTTTCATTCTCTATCTTTCTCATGGCTATCTTTCGCCGACCCCTGCTGATCCTTGGCATGACTGAAAGGGAGAAAAGTTGTTAACTAAAGGCAGCACTAGGTTCCAAGCCCTATGGCCTTGAGAAAAATGGTGTGGCGAATTGTTTGGGATAGGGTGCTATTTATGCTACATACTTTGCATGTATAGATGGTATGAACGTGCAGCGTAGGGGTGCTCACGGATAAAACTATTGCATTGCTGTGAGAATAATTTTGGTTTAATTACGCTCATATACTAGTTTAGGAAAATTAATAATCGTAATTAAGAAATTACCTTCATTTCTTATTCAAAACTGTAGTATGGAAATTCCAGGAAAAAGCGGTTGAATACCTATTCTTGACCACATGCATGTGTTTCCGAAACAAGCGGATTTATTCAATGATTGTTACAACAAAGAGAAACCTGGATACTTTAATAAATATTATAGGTGGACACATAATTAACTAGTTTACCATATAATAGAATGTAATTAATTATTTTCACAACACATTAATTATTCCAGTTGGGGTCCTTGGCTACCATGTCTCCCATCCATTAGCGCTTGAGAGAACTAAATTATCTACAGTAAAAGATAGTTAAACTTAATCTAACCGCGTACAGAAAAATCTTTATTCATTTGAAGATAATTAACATGCACTTAACGAGTGAGTTACTTTATGTGTCAATAACCATATGAAATAATCTCTCGGTTATATATGCTCTCACTTGGTTGTACAAGCATGACTTAATGGAGTATGGACTTGATGCATAAGAAGTCATTTCTCGAAGTTTCTAAATATATCGGTACAATATCTAACTATGTAGTAATACTTTACTAGTTTACGGGCCTTACGGCTCATAATTTCAAAATGACGATTATATACAATTATTATACATAGATCATTATTAGTTTACTAAATATGCAAATTTTATGCATTTATAGAAATTTTATAGGTTATGCCCCGTAAAAGAAGTAATTTCTCATAGTATGGACTTGATGCATAAGAAGTAATTTCTCGAAGTTTCTAAATTGTTGATGTATCGGTACCATATCTAACTATTTAGTAATACTTTACTAGTTTACGGCTCATAAATTCAAGCTGATGATTGCATACATAGATCATTACTAGTTTACTAAATATGTGTTTTAGAGAAACTGAATTTGAGAGGAATTTGCTGTGTATTCTCATTGATAATAGGGGCCTCTTTATATAGAGGATTACAATGCATAGAATCTCAATCATACAAGGAAAGTAATTCTACATTGATTAGGATTCTAGATCCTTCTAATTAAATCCTATTACCACTAGGTCAAGTAACCTAGAGTTTGGGCTAAACACAAATTAGGTTTTCCTTGAACAATATGCAAATTTTATACGTTTATAGAAAGTTTTTAGGTTATGTCTTTCAAAATTCCAAGTATGGCTAGCCGGTTTGAGGTGGCGTCGGGGCCTGTAATTGCGTGAATTGGTTTTGGTGCCTATTGGTTCTAAAAGCTTGTTTGCCGGTGGAGGGGTTGGGCCAATGGGATTCACTCAAAGATAGCAATGGTGATATAGTCTTTGGGGATGAAATCAGCTGTCCCAGATTTCTGTGTCTCAATTTTGTCCTCTCAACATAATTGGTCCACAGAGATTAAAAAATGGAACAAAAGATTAAGAAAATATTTTTTTAATCTCTGTGGACCAATCATGTTAAGGGAACAGAATTGAGATAGAATAATGGGGACAGCTGATTTCATCCCATAGTCCTTGGACTCAACTCAGTACGGATGAATTGGATTGGTGATTAAGGGAATAGGGGTCTCCAACTTCACTGCTGTGGTTCTCGGGTGGTAGGGGTCAGAATCTTTGATGTGGAGAATAGTTGTTTAATTGCTGCATCTGCTTTAATTGTTTTATTGTTCTTTGTTTTCTTATTTGGTTTTGTTAGTTAGTTTCTGGCTAGGTAAATGTCCTTACTCTTTTGAGCTAGAGTTTGTGGGTCTTGATACTATTTTTGTGCCATTTTTAAAGTGAAATTCCTAAGGACTATTCAATTTATTCTCAGTATGTTTTTATGGTCAAAGTATTGGGGAAGAGCTTCTACACGTGGTTTGGCTATTTTGAGTTAGACCCATATTTCTGTAATCCATATTTTTTTAATGTGACATTTTTATCTTATTTCAACTTTTGTATTGGTATGAGTTAGATATATCCATCAGTATTGTACGTTACTGTCATTACTCAATCATATATGAGAGTGTACTCAATCCGTTATACTCATATCTCACTCATGCTAAACAAACTTTTTCTGTTTTTCGATCCAATAATGCTAGACAAAATTGTTAAAATGATGCATTTTCTTTGAGTGGAAATATTAAAAGCAATCAGGATATTAAAAAAGAGAAATAAACTTTGGGCTAATACGCATCTAAGTTGTGGACTGGACTCGAGGATTTGAAACTTTTGGGCCTGCCACTCTCTGTTAGGCCCCAATGAAAAATGAAAATGAATCCCATTGACCGAGAAA
>LYNE01001508.1:41417-69902 GCA_001662545.1 Rosa x damascena | reverse complement strand
CGGTTCTGATTCGACAGATTCGGTTCATTCGTGTAAATTGCAGTTTTGGATGCCTTAACGATCATCAATTTGGCTAAAAATTTGTAGAGATGATCTATACATTAGGACCTAAAAACTGAACGGTTAAGATGTAAATGTGTGATAAAAAACTGGATAAAAACCGGAAATCCGTACATTTTGCTTAGGTACGGATATCCGCACCTGAGCAAGATTATATATATATATATATATATTCCCCTAGTAATTACCTAGTAATTATTCCCCTAGAGAAGCTTGGAAATGCACTAAAAAGTCAATCTTAGCACATTTTCCTGCTCCGGCTAGGAGAAACTGAGCTAGGCAAGGAAGGAGGAGCGGCAGACTAATCAAATGAACTCCAAATGAGTTGAAACTTTCCAGATCCATTATATAAATCCTAAGGATCATTTATTATGAATAGTGAAAGAGCTAGTTCGGAGTGGAAGGCCTTCAAAAGTTCAGCCCAAGTTTCTGACTAGAAGATGAAAACTGCAAAACCGGACCTGTACGGATTCCAGCAGCATTTCTAGCCAAACCACGATGAATTAAGCTCTGAAATTTTAACAGGATGATCTACAAATATGGATGAACATTGTATATGAAGAAACCGAAGGCCAATTCCGAAGTCTCGGTGGATATTCAATTGAAGGAAGAAAGTGCGCAAACGGACAAAAAAATGGGTCAATGGAGGTCAATGCTGAATTTCCAACCATTTCCAGCCAAGGACATGTGTGGAGGGCATGGAACAGCTGTTGACTAGGGTTAGAGAGTTTAGGTGGGAAGACTTTAGGTGTAGGTTGTTTGGCTCCAAAATCAGTCTGGGTGCGAACTGTCTCTTTTGAGTGCGCGAGCGTGCCAGCACCGTGGGGTGCAGTCGTCGGGGCGTCTCTTGACTTGACTTCTTAATCAAATGCTGTGGACGAGGAGAGCACCAACCTCGTCACCAGGCTCTTTTCTATGCCTTCCGGAAAAGGACTTCTTGCCTTACGGGTAAGGGCTTTAGTTGTGATCTCTTCGCGTCACCGAATCGATACTCAACATTGTAGGTTGAGCAGAGCAATCACTGGGAAGTTGAGAGAAAGCATAGGGTTTGCTAAAGCGTGACTTTAGCTTCGCTGGGTTGCGAGGGCGTTACCCTTGCTTCGCTGGTTGAGATAGTATCGGTGGCAGTGGTACCGGCAGTCGGCTCCTGGGGAGACTGGGACTAGAAGTACGGTCGTTGGGTTGGTTTGGTGGCACTGACAGTCGACTCTTGAAGAGACTGGGACTGGAGTGTGGTCACCGGTAAGAGAAGTTGCTCCGGGGAGACTTGGGTAATCGTTGAGATTAATTGGAGAGCTGTGTTTTCTATGTCATCTTTAGCCTCTATATATAGGCTGCCCGTAGATTCTCCTTCCTAATAGGAATGAAATACTATATTTTAAGCCACAGTTATTGGCTTTGAATCAAATCAAAACTCTTACTAGTTTGAATAACTATCGTATATAATTAATAATTATCCTCCTCTGTCGCCGCTAGAATGTAGGCAAGGTTTAATTGCCTCTGGAACCAATATCTTGGATGCGAGCTGTTCGCTATGCCCATCCTCCGCGAGAACTCCCGTAGCTTAATTAGTGGCATGCAGAAAGGATAAGATTGTATATTGCAATTAAGCATGATTGCATACTTCCTGAATTGTACCACGTCCATGAATCCTTATTTGCATGGAACTTTGATTACTTGCATGACATGGGCCCACCATAGGACTTACTAGCATGAGTACTCTTGAATATAGGTAGAGAAGCACGTTGCAATGTTCAATTGCATGGGAAACCTTCCTTAATTGCACCACTATAGGCCTTAATTGCATGGGCAACTATATAAATATATATATATATATATATTTATATATACATATACACAGCAACGTTCAGAAGAGGACGTCCGTGAAAAACTAAATCTGCGGATGAAGGCTTCTCAGCCATTGATTGATGCAAATGAAAAGCAATGGCTCAGATCGAATGCTTCCAAAACACTTTGAACTTTCAACGGTTCAACCCGACTCAGTCTCAGTCTCAACGACAAAACTAGTTCTCTCTCTCAAGCCCCTCTGCTCACAACCACAAGCGCTGCCGGAAATATATTTTCCGGCAAACCCAATTTCACAAGGCTTCGATTCAACCCAAACCCAACTGCTGAACACTCTCCTGGGCCAAAGTTACTGGCAAGACCAAGGGCTACGGCTTCTTCTTCTTCAAGACGCACCGCGGAGTCCTCAAGGCCCTGAAGGAATCAAAGAAGAGCATCGGTAACCAGAGCACTTCATGCTAGCTGGCCTCAGTGGGCTTGGGGAACAATACGGGTTGTCTTCTTCATTGAATGGCTAGTCGGACTCGGCGGGGAGGAAAATTTAAGTCAGCAGCGTGCTGCGTGAGGCTGTGACTGAGAAATTGAGGGCTTTGTTTGGGAAAATTGGGGAAAATGAGACCGGGGCAATGGGTTTTGATTCTCAGACCGGAAAATCAACTGGTGTTTGATTCTTCAGATTTTGGATGCACATCAAGACAATTTTAGCTTGGGTATTAGCTTTACTGATATAGCTTATGTATGCTAGTTTCTACATTGTTGAGTTATTATTGCTGGGAGTGGTGATAGAATATGTCAATGTGCATTTTCTTAGAGCACAGAGCTTTGCTCGTGTTATTCTAGAGAAAATTTCATTTTGTTTTGTATTTTATTGTATTATAGAATGAATGAAATCTCTACATGAATGTTTGTTTATATCTCACTGAGAAAGGTTCAGCACTTGGGTTTGGGTTGAATCGAAGTCTTGTGAAATTGGGTTTGTCGGAAAATATATTTCCGGTAGTTGGGTTTGGGTTGAATCGAAGCCTTGTGAAATTGGGTTTGCTGGAAAATATGTTTCCGGCAGCGGTGGTTGTTGTGAGCAAAGGGGCGTGAGAGAGAGAGGACTAGTTTTGTCGTTGAGAGTAGACTGAGTCGGGTTGAAAGTTCAAAGTGTTTTTGGAAGCATTCGATCTGAGCCATTGCTTTTCATTTACATCAATCAATGGCTGAGAAGCCTTCGTCCGCAGATTTAGTTTTTCACGGACGTCCTCTTCTGAACGTTGCTGTATATGTGTATATATATATATATATATATATATATATATATATATAATCATACTTTCCTTGATGATTGCAATCAAGATGATTGATTCCTACCCAAACTGTTCGAGCTCTTGATGGCTTGCATAATCTTCCCGTCTCGCACAGTCTTGAAAACCAAGCAAATCACCATTAATTATCATATATCTTGATAATTAAATAGTAAATCAATGAGTATTCAAATTTGCCTCACGATTGCTTGATCTCCAAGTAGGCTTTGTTTAGCCTCTAAATAATATATTCCGAACTTATCGAAAATATATAGCTTGAGCCACGGATATTGGCCCGGTTTTCTTCGAGTCCCCCTTGTCGGGAAAAAATATTAATTTTGGGTTCAAACATAGGTTATTTTGAAATCCAAAATTTGAAGGATGACAAGTGGTCCTCCTCTTACATCTTACACCTTTGTCTCCCAATGACCCTTCTACCCTTACTTTATCTCCTCCACCAAAATATCTATGGGCTTCCTAAGTCATTTTCATGTGGAGTTAAAGATTAGATCCACATTTTGTGCTTACACATTTGTTCTTTACATCTAGCCCTTCATTTCCTTTGATCTCCACCCTCCATTCATCACTTTTGGCCTATAAAAACACCCTCCCCTCACTTTGGACATTTTTCATCTTCCTTCATCCATTTCATCTCCTTTCTCTCTCCATTTCCTCTCCATTTTCCATAGTTCTTCATCATGTAGTTTATAGTTCTTAGCTTTTGTGTAGAGAAAAGTGTATAGCTTCTTGGGTTTTGTTCTAAAACCGAAGAGTTTATACATCTTTGATCAATCACACCTTAGTTTCGTCATCTCAAGCCTTTGTTCTTCAAGTTTCTAAGAGTTTTGTGGATTTGTATGGCAATTTGGGTTTGAAAGAACCGAAATTTCCTTTCAAACCCAAATTGCCATACTTTGAAACATCTCTCACTAGTTTTGCATCAAGGGGAGCTAGTTTGGTAACTAACCACTTTATCCACTCTTCCTCTCTTTTGCTTGATGTTATTATGTTTATGGGTTTGATTTATGTAACTATGAGTTGTGAGTAGAATAAATTTGGGGCTAGGGTTTAGCCCCTAGCCGAATTTGTGTACAAACTATGTAGTTAAATTTAATATGGATCATGCCATGAATTTCTACTTTGCTAGTTTAATTGTTCATCATTTATGCATCTTATATTTGTCACCTAAGGTTGGTAAGTGTTGATAATTTCATGGAAGTATGCTAGGCTTGACAAACTTAGTAAACTAAAGCATGTTGCAAATGTAGAAATGGTAATCTTGTGATAATCAAATAAGGTTGCTTGGGTCCTTACAATTGGGCTTATCATGTGGATGTGGCTTAGGTGTCCGATAATCAAGGGATTTTAGCTTGCATTTACATAGGTCTACTTGTGTCCTTAATCAAGGAATAGGTAGAAACTAAAAGGTTTGTAGGAGAGTTATGTCCGATAATCAAGGTGTAGCTTAAATACATTCTCTAGTATAATTGTTTCTTGGCTACTCGATAATCAAGAGAACTGAGGGGGATTCCATCTTGGCATGAGCATGTTAGATTTGGTTACTTAGATTTGGCACAAAGGAGGTTAGGTTTGATGCCTTACAACCTATTTATCTCATTGATCAAAGTCTCTATTATATTTTGTTTTTATTAGCTTTGTGTATTTTTGTGCAACTTAGTTCACTTTATAAATAATTAAAATCAACCAAGCCGATCACTACCACAATTGTTAATACCATTCTCATGATCTTTAGCTTCCAAAGGGTTAAGGTTGTGAACTTGTAAAAATGTAGACTTTACATGTGTTTTCAAGGTTTCTTTTTGCGGCAATCTAGTTAGGGTAGAGTCACTCAATCCCTTGGGTACGATACTCTTTACTTTTTCCCTTTACTAAAACTTGACCTCCTATACTTTGGAGTAGGGCACATCATCCATAAATTGCATACACATTCATACTATAGGATGTCTCCAACAAGATTAGGGGTCACAATTGGTAGTAAACATTGATTAAACTTGTGTAAAACCCAGATTTCGGCCACTAACTAGTGTTGTGGAAAAGGAAGACTACATGCATCGGCTAGGGTTTCATCTAAGTAGCTGATACATCACGCTTGCAATTAATTTATTATTGTTATCTCAAAGAATCCCACTATATACATGTTCTATACAGTAAGGCCCCGTTTGTTAGCCAGGAAATCAAATCTAGAATGTGAAATAATTTTCAATTCCATTAAATTATCGTGTTTGGTTAAGTTATAAGTCTGGAAACGAAAGTAAAATAAATGAGTTGCCCGGAGTTCAATTCCATAAAAGAGGCGGAATAGAAATACCATCTAGGGTGTGGTATTTCAATTCCTTCACTCAATGGAATTGATAATTTACTTGTTTAGTCTCTCATAAAATCTGGTCAATTAATAATTCTTATCGATCTCCACTAATTCATTTTTCTCATAACTTTTGCTATAATAGATCTCTACAAATTTAAAATTCAATCCAAAAATTTCTTGTTGGAATTCAACTTATTTGAACTCTATCCTCTGTTCCAAAGCTTGTCTCTTAGATTCATTTTTTTTTAATCTTCTATATTTAATTCGATTTGGCATTATTGGAAAATCATTAACAAATTAATTATTTCAAACCATTTCCTAATCTTAAGTCTTGAATTCTTCCAAACACCACAAATGGAATTGCAAAATCAATTCCATTCCATCCTTGAAAGAAAAATTAGTACAATTAATTTCTTTTTCGCACTGTAAGATTCCGGTCAACCAAATGGGGCCTAATAGTCCAAGTAAAATTCCCCCTGCTAAGATTCTGGCTGCATTCGACTAGTATGGTCCACATATTAGAAGTAATTTTCTTTTGCTTTTGTTTTTATATAGTTTGGTGCTTTACTTTTGGTCTTCAGTATCTCGATAAGATATCTATATTTCAGTTTTAGGAGTTGTAATCGAGTTCTTTACACTTATGTAGGGAGACCATTTTATTAAAAAAATAAAAATAAAATAAAAAAAAGAAGAAGAAAAAGTAAAAGGAGATGGTTAAACAAAATTCTTGTTACTAAATTTAGATCGATCAATGGAGATGAGATTGAGATAAACTTGCCTAAGAACGAGTTGAGAGTGAGCTAGCTAGCTATCTAGTTGAGATTAACTAATAAGACTCTTTTGCATAGTTAGTAGAAAATAGGATGTGTACAGTACGCAAAAATATGTATGTGTATTATTCGGACATCAAATAGTTCAATGAAAAGTTGGGCAAAATATTTTAAGTTAATTAAATAATTAATTATTTAATTAAAATATTAATTTATATTCATTTTTGTTCAATAATATGTGTAAAATATGGAAAAAGACGCAAAATCGTGTATATTACGTGTATAGTACTTTTGACTTCAAAAGTATGAAAAATTTAACGAGTCTTTTTAAAAAATATGAAATACGGAAGTTTTTTTTTTATAAAAAAAATAAATACTTGTTTTATTCGTATATAATACAAAAAATTACTAACTATATATGCTTTTTTTGTGAAGAATATTAGATGAATGATTATAAGAATTTAAACAATCTCTTAATTATCAGTCTTTCTCTTCTTGGTCTTAAATCTTAGAGTGTGTTTGGATGAGGAAAAAAATGATGGAATTTAATTGAAAGTGAGGATTTCATAATTCCTAAAAGCCAATTCCCTCATTTGGCATTATCAGATTGGTAATTTTAAATTTCTCTGTGGAAAAAAACGAAGGAATTCGTTATTTAAATTCCTCACTTCAATTTCCACCAAAATAGGTGTCATTTACGAATTCCTTTGCAGTATTCAATTTTTATTTCCAAAACAAGACTTTTTTCTATTTTATCTTTTTATTTGTTTTAAACTTTCTTAATTTATTACACATTTCAAATCCTAAATAGATGCAACCAAACAATAGAAATTGCAATTAATGGAATTTTAGATTGATGGAGTTAAAGATTCCATCATTTATAAATTCCTAAGGATTTTATAATTTTCTCATCCAAACGCACTCTTAATGACTAATCCATAATTATTTAGGTTCTGTCTTTCTCCTTTGAATTAGATCCACTCCAATGATTTCAATTTTTAATATTAATAGGAAAAGAATATTTACATTCTTCTACAAGACTACAGTTCTATACTCCTAGATATTGATTAATCTCCAAATCCAAATTCTGATCAAACCCTTCGCTCAAATGCTCAAGCTGGCATATATAAATATCTCCAAGTGGGCGATTCAATTTCTTATACATCCTTAAACTCACTCTCGCCTCAATTCCTCCCCTCTCGTTTAATTCGAACATGGCGAGTGAATATACATATTTATATATATGTCGATTGTTGCTAGACAAAGCTAGCAAGAACCTAGGCATTCATTGCTAAATGATGAAGAATGACGATTGATGGATCAAGTCCGAGGTGTCGTTTGGGAACACGTTTTGCTTTTTCTAAATGGGATCGCCAAACATATATAGGGTGATAGGAGATCAATTGCTACAGGGCTGTTTTGGAAAGTTATGTGCCGCTCTTTTTCGGTTAATATATATATGAGAGTCAGACATCTCTTTTTTTGGTCATTTTAAGGGATCTTTTGTGGGACTCACTTTTCGATTGTATTTCAACATCTCGACTATTCAGTTTTTATATCCTAATGTATAGATCATTTCTGCTAAATTTCAGCCAAATTGATGATCGTTAAAATATCGAACTAGAATAAATCAATGTATGAACCGAAACTGTCCAACCTGCACTGTTTGTGTTCATAATTCTAAATCATAGTTTGAATGTCTTAATAGTTATAAGTTTGGCTGAAAATTTACAGAGATGATCTACTCATATAGTCATATATACCTAAAAATTGATCGGTTAAGATGTGAATATATGATAAAAAAGTAGATATAATGAGTGATCCCTTAAAATTGCCAAACACATCGATCCCTCACTAGAAGGGGCATGTGTGTGTGTGTGTGTGTGTGTGTGTGTGTGTGTATTATAACTTATCCCCTCCCCACTTTGATGGGGCTCGAATATATGACATTCCAAATAGAAAGCCGTTATCTTACCACTACACCCAACATACGCACCCAAAGTTATGTGTAGCTTAAGCCTTGTATATATTAGTCATATTGGTAGATTCGCATAGGCCTCGTTAATTTGGTCCATGTACTAGAAGTTTGAGACATAAAAAATATATCCATTTTCTTGTTTTGTAAGTACATGTATGATTGACAAATGAAGTCTGGTAAATGATAAAAAAGAACATTTGAGATGAATAAGGATGATATGCTAAAAGTAAGCATATAATTTAACCCTGAAAATATCATCATTAGTATACGGTAAATAGGGATTGTTCTAATCCGGGGATTGAGGGTACACCTGTCATTGTAAGACAAATAAAGAATTAAAATAAAACAAAGTATAATATTTACAAGAATATTTACAAGTAACGAAATTAAGGGGGGTTTTTAGAATTTGGTTTCGAAAATTAAAATAAAGAAAATACAAAAACACAAGTACAAGAATGAAATGAAAGAAACAAAGATCAAAACCAAAGTCATAATCGAATTTGATCCAACCCTAATATTGTTCATCTAAGTCATGAGAAAGAATTGATCATGTGAAACATTCAAAGCAAATGATTTCCCATTTTTTACTTTCCATCACTAATTAACCTAAGTGAAAGCACAAAGATTAATCCTATCAAACATGCAATCAAATTCTAGAAAGCTAGATCATCAACACATGTTTAACGCATGAAGAGCACAAGAAAGGATATCAACTCAAGTGTACAACTTAGTATGAAAAAGTTCATCTAATTGCAATCCTTTTCAATTAAATTCGGTTTTTGTCCAAAACCTTTACTACTTTTGATTCAAGTTCACAAAACGATTAGGTGAATCATGTTCTTAAATCTAGCAACAATTATATATAAACCCTATATGTTTCGAACCACATAAGATTAACACATAAAAGATTTCAATCAAACAAATTTAATTGAATAATCTCACAAAAGCAACTTTGGAATCACAATATAGGAATCGAAAATCTCATTCAATCATAAAAATTTCAGAATTAAACTTTGTTCAAACATCAATGTCAACTAGAAACAAATCCAACGGAAATCAAACAAGGTTACAAAGAAAGAGGACGAATTACACCGTGGATGGAAGATGGAGATGGATGCTTGACGTTTGGATCCTTGAAGCTTGAAAGCAAGTCTTCAATGGTGGATGATGGATGAATTGCTCACGGCTTCTTCTTCTCTTCTTCGGCCTTGCTTGAAATCCGTGGAATGCACTAGAGGATGGAGAGAGGGAGAGAGAACTTGACGTTATGAAGTGATTTTCTGAATTATGGGATGTCTCCAAGACGTCAAAGAGGGGGAGTATATATAGGGAACGGCCAAGTACTCTCCAAGTCTTCATGAATCTTCCATTTTTTCCCAAGGAATTATCAGAAAATGCCACATAATTCCCACCAATCGTAGAATGCCAAGTAAGCCCTATTTTGTTGTCCAACCAATCATAAAACTCCAAAATAAGTCTAAATCCCTTAAAAATATATTAGTGCCGAAATATCTAGAGATTTATTCTGATTTTATTCACATATTTCGGCAACAATATCTTTAGAGAAAATAGGGAATGAACCTAGATTTTTTTGGAACTTCTTGTTGCACACACTTCTTCTTTCCTTAAAACTCTCCCTAAATCTTCTCAACGCAATCTCTTTATTCTCTTCTTGATTTTCACGTTGCTTTCCTTCTTTCTCTCTTGGTTTTTCACGGCAAACACATAACACTTCTCCAAAAATATCTCTTATGCGTCACAAACCCTAATTCCATGGGTCTTGATCCATTTTGCCGAAAATCCAAAGTCTCTTGAGAGTTCTTGGGCTTTCTTGCGTCACCTCCTTGCCATGTCATCTTCTAAGGTCTTTAAGAAGCTTCTCTCACGCCATAACACTTCTTATCACACATCTTGAATGGCCTAGGAGTCATTTCCTTTCCTGGACAGGATTTCCTGGTTGAAACAGGAAAACTTCTTTTCTTCATTTCTGCTCATTTATGCAGCCCTTTGTATCTCATCTTGTCTCCCTCCAACGTTGGTTAGCTCCTCTTTCCATTTATGAGCTCATTTCAGCTCATTTATTCCAAGGACCTGAAAATAGAAACTGTTACTAAAAATAGAAACTTTCCTAAAACAAGAAATGGCAACTTTCCTAAACTAAAATGGGAAACTTTCTAAAAATGAGAAATAGAAACTACAAAACGGAAACTTTCTACAATTAAGAACTTTCCCAATCGAAGAATGGAAACTTTCCTAAACAGAGTTTCTTTAAGGAAATAACGCAGGAAATGTAGGGAAATAGCAGTTAAAACGTCGCATTAAAATGATCCTATCAAAGGCCAAAGCCATGACCGTCGGAGGAGAAAGCAGAAGAAGAATCGAAAAGCTTCTCAGGCCACAGCCAGGAACGTCAGCGGCGGCGACAACGTGAAGGAGAACAACGATCCTCCATGGTTTGTTGAGCAAGGTGAAATCGAATATATTCCGGAGAAAGCCTGAGCTAAATGAAGACATGGACATGGACGAGGAATTCAAAAAACATTTCAAAAAATTCACTTTCAAGAGTGCTGCGGGTGTTGTGGAGGAGAAGAAAGATAAGTCTCAAGAAGGAGCTTCAAACAAGAAGGCTGATTCAGATTATGAGGAGGAGGAATAGGATAACGAATCATAAGAGAGGCGTTTCAATCAAGAAGAAAAAGCTTCAACAGATTGCATAATTGAAACAGATCTGTGCCTTGAGATCATAAGTATCTTTTCTTTCAGAAATCATATATTTTCTGGGATTTGTGGGTGTTGTGGTGTTTGAGAGATAAGAATTGGGGCTGTGGTGAGAAGCCTTGAGATGGTTGAAGACTGCTGATGAGACTGTGAGAGATGTGAAGGGTGAAAGAGAGAAATAAGATGGATTAGAGAGATGCATATGCAATTAGTTGTAAAACAGATTTCTATTATTACATTCATTGTGTGAGTTTGATCAAAAAATTAAAAGTAAAAGTTATTTTTTGAATCTAAGGAGGTCAACTATTTATTGAAATTGAAATATTACAAAGATACGATGCCAAAAGGCATAAAAAAATAAAATAAAACTGAAAGGAAAAGATGCAAAAATTGCATCTGAAATACAAAGACTTAAAAATGTAAGAGCAACAACACTGAAATGCAGTGCTGATTTTACACTACGGATTGCAGCCGTGTAGTGAAATGAGTAGTCGGTGGTTTGACTACCCATGCAATCCTGACGCACAACTTGACCAAAACCAAATTGGCGCCGGAATGAGGGCACTCTCCCACCTAAAGATCGAAGCCGGCCAAGGGTGTCAGAACATGGCCATGTTGGCAGACGATCTTTCACAAACAAATACTAAAGACATGGGTCTTGAATCCAATACCAATGCACAAGAGCCTCAAGCCAATCTAGCAGCTGATAAACAACCCACCAAAAATAATGGGCCGTACTCCAAGCCCAGTCTCCACCTGGATCCCAGACCCGGACCAATTTGCAAAGACCACCTGGATCCCAAATCAGGATCCCACTGCAACGCAGCGAGCGAGATCCCAGACCACCAACCCAGCACCACCGCCGGCTCGATCTCTGATAGCCAGTCCACCAGCGGCATGGAGAAGTCGAAGAAAGAGGTCGGGCCAACCTGCAAACACAAAACCCGAAGCTAGAATCCCCAACATCCCACAATCCCCAAACAGCCGAGATCGAAAAGGATACCTAGCTGGAGCCACTGTCAGCCAGAACACCACCGCGGACGACCTCCGAAGACCATGAGTGGCAGAAAGAAAACCCACTAAAAGACGTCGACGATGCCCAGCCTCTATACGAGGTTTCCATTGTCAAGCGTCCTTGAAATTCCAGACGACCGCATCCATCCACTGCACCGCCACCGCTATTGTGGAAAGCGACAAGAACAACTAGGTACAGGCCAAAACTCGATAAGGACTCCATGAAGATGGAGCAGGTGCAGGAACGACGGAATGAAAGCCGCCGAAACCCAAACCCTAGCAGAGCTAGGTCATTTGTCTTTTTTCTAATGGTCCATATCTTAAATAAGCCTTTAAAAATCCTCTTTGTAAAAGTTATAAATAGTCCTTATGGTTTGAAGTGATGCTCAAAACTAATCTTTTAATTTAAAAATATTTAATTTTACTCATGTGATTTGCGAAACTAATTAATATTGATCTAAGTGCGATTTTTGACAAAAATCCTCATGTGCGAGGATAAATTTGTCATTTTAATTTAAAATAGTAAAAGAAATTAAATTAAATCGTATTTGAAAAATGAAACGGAAAAAATAGGAGGTTGTGGAATTCGGATTTTTTATTTATATTTCATTTCATTTCCTATCAAATTTCTAATTTTTTTTAATTTAGATAACAAACTAATCCTTACACATGTCTTGCACATAGGAAAGTTTTTGTCAAAATTAACTTTTGGACCAACTTTGATCAATTTCGCAAATCACAAGGGTAAAATTAAACATTTTTAAACTACAATGTTTTTTTTTTTTTATCAGGTAGTTAGCTGTTAGTAACTCACACACCCATGCAGTGGTATCCTAGCGCCAGGACACCTGCACCGACATTGCAGTGAAAGCCAGACTAATCCACTGCACCGCAAACGCACGAACCCAAAGGGTCCTTCAAATCTGCTGGCCACGGAATGGAGCTGGGATTCTAACGCTAGACCTGGGGGTTCCAGACTAGGTCGTTCGACCAACACACCACACCACGTGGTTTTTTAAACTACAATGTTAATATTGAGTATCACCCCAGAGATCATTTATAACTTTTATCCAAAATTAAAACATATTATGTTGGATAAGTTAACTATAGTTAACTTATTTTACACATGTCAGTATTTAAGAGAGTGGTGATACCACTACCAAGCACTGTTGGTGAATAAAGTACTCGAGAGAAAGGGGAACCCTAGGAAACTCTTCGCCGCCTTCACTCCTGTCCGGCTGCACAGTGGCGCCGCGTCTTCGCCGGCGTATGATGTGTGTGGCCGGACGGGATCCTTGTTGCTTGGGCTGGTCTGATGCTTGGAGATCGGAGGAAGTCTCTTTCCGTTTCTTTTGGTCCAAGGAGGTGGCTGCTTTGGAGGGGAGATTGGAAGGGATCGTTGGGGGTGGCCGGGTTGGATCTAGGACTTTCTGCAGTTGGCGGGTGGTGGATCGAGTTCGTTGGCTCGCTGGTTTGCTGGGTGTCTGTGTTTTGGTTCTTGCTTTGGTAGCCGCTGCCGATCCAAGGCGGATTGGTTCGGAGTGGGAGAGGGATGATGGTTGGGATGGCGTTGGTTCTAGATCTGGACTATGGCGGGATGATGGTTGGGATGACGTTGGTTCTAGCTCTGGACTATGGCAGTATGGTGTTGGGAGAAGGCGGAAGATGGGTGTTGCCTGTCACTGGCCTGACGGCGGTGGTGGCACGATGGTGGTTGATGTCCAACACTGGTGGTGGCGCGGTGGATGTGAGGGCAGAGCGGTGGTGCAGCTGTTGACTTGGGCCGAGATGGATGGACCGTTCAGTTCCTTCGCTGATTTGGGCCTCTGGGCCTCGCCTTTGCCTGTGGGCCTGGTTTCGGTTTTTGTTGGCATTAGTCTTAAGTTGTTTTGTTTTATTGCATGTTAAATTAGGGTTTAGTTTCTTTTGGTTTGTTTTTCAGCAATAAGTTACTTTCTAGGTTTTGTTTTAAGTTTTAGTTGTTGGGTCGGGTGCACTGCAATATTGGCATAGACAATCTTCTATTCAGCGGTCTAGAGGTCGTTCCTGTTCTGGAGTTAGGTCAGCAGCGGTGGCGAAAATGTCTGGCGGTGGCATACTGGCATAGACAATCATCCTTGGCCTTCTAGTAAGATTGTTCCTGTCTGATCTCGAGTCGGAGGTGATGGCGATTTGGAGCTTTCGTGGATTGACGGTGTTGACATTAAGGTGGCAATGGTCTTAGGTTTAATTTAGTCTCAGGTCTGACGGTCCAGCATTTCTGTTTGGTCGGGTTCGAAGTCACAACTAGTGTAGACTTGGTCGATCAAAGGCAGGTCAGGAGGACTCTGGGTGGCGAGTCAGTGTTGACAAAGTTGTGTGCTTGCGCCTATTGTCTTTGCCTTTTAATTGTAGTGCAAGTTAAGTCTGTAGTTGAGTCGGGGCTTGTTTGGCTCCGTTAGTCAGTCATGTTGGAGTTCCAGTGTGAAGTTCAGTGGCCATTTCTGTGTATGAGATGATGTCAAAACTCATTGTATCCAGTTCATTATTAATGAAGTTTCTTCTTGATCAAAAAAAAAAAAAAGTACTGTTGGTGAGCAAATTTGATTCTGAAAAACTTGCCTAAGATTGCGTCGGAAGTACGCCAGCTAGCTATAGTTGAGAGTAACTAATAAGACTCTTTTGTGGAGAATATTTAATGAATGGCTGTACAGCCATCATGTATGAATAAAAACAATTTCTGGTCAGTCTTTCTTCTTTGAACCGGAATCATTCACACAATCCATATATGTTGATAACAGAATATTTAGCTTCTTTCAAACTACTAAAGTTCCATCAAGCTACTTGGCTAATTTTTAATGTACTGACGACTTAATCATAATTATTTAGGCTTTGTCCTTCTCCTTTGAATTAGATCCTCAACTTTTAATGTCAAAATTCATGATATTAGTTGGAAAAGAATATTTAGATTCTTCCGCACGAGCACCACAGTAGTAGTAAGCTACCTAGCTATATATTAGTATCTAAATTCAAATTCTGATCAAACCCTTCACTCAAATGCTCAAGGCATATATAAATTTCATGATTCAATTTCTTTCGCATCCTTAAACTCACTTTCTTCCATCTCGTTTAATTGAACATGGTGAGTGCATATACATATTTATATTGATTCAAGTGCTGAAAGTGTCGAATTTGTCTTTGTTTCTTTTAGGTCTATCGTATAGCTAGATTATGTAGTTCATGATTTCTTTTCTTTATGTCTATAAATTCTTTTATTCGTTCATTATAACTCGATCAGTTCCAAGCTGTTACATATATGTACTAAATAAATTATAGATTAATGTTAATAGTCCATGCATGTTACAGAGTTTGAAGGATTATTCTGGTGAGAAAATACTGTGGAAGCTTGGGCCCCTTGGATCAGAAAGCGGAGGGCAAAGTTTTGATGATGGAGCTCATTCAACAGTCAGGCAGTTGGTGATATCTCATTGTCCAGCGGGCGTTTGCTCCATCCAGATTGAATATGATGACAACGGGAGCTCATTTTGGTTAGACCAGCATGGTGATCAGATATGGTCTGACCATATTGACACGGTAAGTCCAGTCGTAATCCCTCAATCAGCTTCTATCAATCTATATTTAATCACTGAATCATTAATTAGCTAATTTTGTCTACAGATCAAGCTTGATTATCCGTACGAATATTTGATTTCAGTTCATGGAACATATTTTAAGCTCTGCCCTTGCCTACCAATATTTGCTCCCTTACTTTTAGGAGCAACAAGAAAAGTTACGGACCATATGGAAATGAAGACCAGCAGGATAAGTATTTTTCAATCCAATCACCTGGGAATATGATTGTCGGCTTTCATGGTAGGGCTTCTGGGTTTAACGGTATCCGTGCAATAGGAGCTTACCTGAAACCTATTGATCATCATTATCAGAATGGAAAGTACAATCTCGATGTCATGCCGGCATTACCAAAACCGTCAAATCCTCTGCGAAGATGACAAACAATTAACATACATAATTGCCGGTAACCAAGTCAACGGAAACGAGGGCGACCGGAATGGAGGTTTCGTTGTTGGAAGTAACATTAATTACATTTTACACCCTGAACTATGGCGGAGTTTTTAATTTCATTACCCAAATATCAAATTTTGTCAGTTGATTACTTGATCTTACTTCCATTAGACATATTCATATCCGGGGTTTTCAAGTGTCACATCATCGGTTAACTGCCATATCAGCAGTTAACTAACACCTAAGCCAATAACAGATTTTTATGACGGAGTTTTTAACTCCGGGTTTGAATATGTCCAACAGGGAAAGTTCAGGTATTCTAATGAAACAATTTCATACTTAGGTATGAAAATGAAAACTCCCCGATTTCACTGCTATTAACCAGAAGAGTTCAATAATGTCATGTAGGAATTGAATATCAAGGTAGTTAACCTTGACTCTACCAAACCCACTTTCTGTTTATTCGAATATTTAATAGTTACTAATTGTTACCATCATTATATTTATGTTGTTTGAAACAGTATTTTGTCAACAATATTAATCGTAGGAGCTAAATTACATAATCACCACTTGAAGTCGATCACGAACAAATAAAACCAGAGTTCACCACTATGACAAAAAACATACAAATTAAAGATGAACTTAAAGTCTAAACATTTTGCCGCACTACCACCGAAGAAAAAGGGAAAAAGAAAAAAAAAAACTCGAACCAATTGGACCCAAGTTCGGATCTAACAACAACACCTTATCCGCACACCCAACCACGAAAAAATCACCAAGGAGATTAAACAAGCCCACAAAAAGAAAAAGAAAAAATCAAGTGAAAACTCACCAATTGATCCAGTTCGGATTTGACAACACCTTACCCGCACACCCAACCACGAAAAGTCAACAGTATAAATAGGAGCTAAATTACATACTGACTACCCTGAAATCGATCACAAACAAACAAAGTCAAAGTTCACCACTATGATAAAAAATTTACAAATTAAAGATGAACTTAAAGTCTAAATTTTTTGCCACACTACCATCAAAGAAAGAAAAAAATTCGACCCCAATTAACCCAAGTTCGAATCTAACAACAACAGTATACCCACAAATCCAACCGCGCAAAAAATGACTAAATAGAATAGAGAAGCTCTGTAGTGAGAAGCAAAATTGTACTGAAACAACGTTGTTCCAAAAGAACATGTGACCTACGAATCCCTAGGTCCGATCCACCAGTCTTTGAGTCACTAGAAGGAAAAACCCTAATGTGACGAAGTCAGACAACTGGCCACTGTGTAAGAAATGAAACTTAGATATACACATTCATAGAAACACATTCTTTTATAATCAGTCTTATATATATGATCGAGATATGAACATATATACCTGGAGAAGCCATTAAGAACAGTGAACAAGCTAAGTCTTCTGCTCTCTACAAACTCCTTAAAGGAGTCTGTAATTAACGGGATAGATAGTTTGCTTATATGTTTTGTGAGAGCATTTGATGGTTCTTTTGAATTCAGCAGTACTAGGATAAAATTAACCCAATAACTTAATGTTATTGGAAGAACAAGGCCGGCCCTGAGGGCTGCCGCCTCAAGCCACCGGCTCCTGGGGGCCTCGGGAGTTTCTATATGTACGTTGTAGATAGTGTATAAATATATATTGGGATTAAATTCAGTTTACCCCCTGAGGTTTGGGGGTAATTTCATGTTAGTCTCTGTCCTCTCAATTTAATCAGTTTACCCCTCGAGCTTTTCAATTCTCCTTAACCGTGTCCATTCCGTCCAATTTGGACGTTAAGTTTGAAAAAAAAAACCACTCTTAGGGTTAAAATTGTCATTTCAAGGAAAAAAAAACACCATGAATAAAAATAAAAATAAAACCATGACAAAAAAAAAATTCTTCCTTTTTTTTTGTCATGTTTTTTTATTTTTTTATTTCTCTCTCATTGAAGAAGAAGAAGAATTTTTTTTTAACATTACCTCATTATTCATAAGGATTAAATTAATATTACTAACAATTCATCATGGACCTTTTTATCAAGTGGGAAACTAGGTGATCTTTTTATCATTTCACACTCTAATATGACCTTTTATATCATTTCCCTTATAGGTAACTTATTTTACACATGTCAGTATTTAAGAGAGTGCTGATACCACTACCAAGTACTGTTGGTGAGCAAATTTGATTCTGAAAAACTTGCCTAAGATCGCTTCGGAAGTACGCAAGCTAGCTATTTAGTTGACAGTAACTAGTAAGACTCTTTTGTGGAGAATATCTAGAACGGCTGTATGAATGAAAACAATTTCTGGTCAGTCTTTCTTCTTTGAACCGGAATCATTCACACAATCCATATATGTGGATAACAGAATATTTAGCTTCTCTCAAACTACTAAAGTTCCATCAAGCTACTTGGCTAATTTTTAATGTACTGACGACTTAATCATAATTATTTAGGCTTTGTCTTTCTCCTTTGAATTAGATCCTCAATTTTTAATGTCAAAATTCATGATATTAGTTGGAAAAGAATATTTAGATTCTTCCGCACAAGCACCACAGTAGTCGTAAGCTACCTAGCTATATATTAATATCTAAATCCAAATTCTGATCAAACCCTTCGCTCAAATGCTCAAGGCATATATAAATTTTGCTAACTGCGCGATTCAATTTCTTTCATATCCTTAAACTCACTCTCTCCTCACTTTCTTCCATCTCGTTTAATTGAACATGGTGAGTGCATATACATATTTATATTGATTCAATTGCTGAAAGTGTCGAATTTGTCTTTGTTTCTTTTAGGTCTATCGTATAGCTAGACTAGTACATGATTTCTTTTCTTTATGTCTATAAATTCTTTTGTTCGTTCATTATAACTCGATTAGTTCCAAGCTGTTACATATACGTACTAAATAAATTATAGATTAATGTTAATAGTCCATGCATGTTACAGAGTTTGAAGGATTATTCTGGTGAGAAAATACTGTGGAAGATTGGGCCCTTTGGATCAGAAAGCGGAGGGGAAAGTTTTGATGATGGAGCTCATTCAACAGTCAGGCAGTTGCTGATAGCTTATGATGGAGTGGGCGTTGGCACCATCCAGATTGAATATGATGACAACGGGATCTCATATCGGGCAGCCAAGCATGGTGATCAGACAGGGTCTGACCATATTGACACGGTAAGTCCACTCGTAATCCCTCAGCTTCTATGAATCTATATTAAATCACTGAATCATTAATTAGCTAATTTTGTCAACAGATCAAGCTTGATTATCCGTATGAATATCTGATTTCAGTTCATGGAAGATATTGTAAGTTTTGGCCCTTGCCAACCGTTATTTCCTCCCTTACTTTTAGGAGCAACAAGAGAAGTTACGGACCATATGGAAATGAAGACCAACATGATAAGTATTTTTCAATCCAAGCACCTGGGAATATGATTGTCGGCTTTCATGGTAGGGCTTCTGGGTTTAAGGGTATCCGTGCAATAGGAGCTTACCTGAAACCTATTGATCATCATTATCAGAATGGAAAGTACAATCTCGATGTCATGCCGGCATTACCAAAACCGTCAAATCCTCTGCGTCAAGCTAGATATCCTTCTCAGACCAACCTCAGAAACAAACAAGATGAAGGCGAAGATGACAAACAATTAACATACATAATTGCCGGTAACCAAGTCAACGGAAACGAGGGCGACCGGAATGGAGGTTTCGTTGTTGGAAGTAACATTAATTACATCTTACACCCTGAACTATGGCGGAGTTTTTAATTTCATTACCCAAGTATCAAATTTTGTCAGTTGAGTACTTGATCTTACTTCCATTAGACATATTCATATCCGGGGTTTTTAAGTGTCACATCATCACTTAACTGTCATATCAGCAGTTAACTAACACCTAAGCCAATAGCAGATTTTTATGACGGAGTTTTTAACTCCGGGTTTGAATATGTCCAACGGGGAAAGTTTAGGTATTCTAATGAAACAATTATATACTTGGGTTGAAAATGAAAACTCCCCGATTTCACTGCTATTAACCAGAAGAGTTCAATAATGTCATATTGAATATCAAGGTAGTTAACCTTGACTCTATCAAACCCACTTTCTGTTTATTCGAATATTTAATAGTTACTAATTGTTACCATCATTATATTTATGTTGTTTGAAACAGTACAGTATTTTGTCAACAATATTAATAGTAGGAGCTAAATTACATAATGACCACTTGAAGTCGATCACGAACAAATAAAACCAGAGTTCACCAATATGACAAAAAACATACAAATTAAAGATGACCTTAAAGTCTTTTTTTTTTTTTTTGATCAAAGAAGAACTTCATTAATAATGAACTGGTTACAATGAGTTTTGAGCAACATCTCTAAGTACAGAAATAGCCACTAGACTTCACACTGGAACTCTAATACTCTATAAATACTGACTGAAGGAACTAAAAGGCCCCGACTCCAAACAAAGCCATTTTGCCAAACGGTGAGCAATCTTGGTGCCATCGCGTTTCACAAAATGACAACTACAGACTAAAAAAAGACTAAGGGAAAACTTGCACAACAACTACATGGCAAGACAACATGCGCAGGAGCAGTGAATCCTTGATACTCAACTTTGTCAACACTAACTCACCACCCAGAGTCCACTGGACCTGCCTTTGATCGACCTAGCCTACACTCGTTGTGACTTTGAACCCGACCAAAGTGAAATTGCTGGACCGTCAGACCTAGGACTAAAGTAAACCCAACACCGCCACCACCCTAATGTCAACACCGTCAATCCACTAATGCTCCAAATCGCCATCGCCTCCGACCCGAAACCAGACAGGCCGACCCACTAGAAGGCCAAGAATGATTGTCTATGCCATAGCCAGACTTTTTCACCATCGCTGCTGACCCAACTCCAGAACAGGAAACGACCCCTCCAGACGGCCAAAGAGAAGATTGTCTTTGCCACAACCTGCAGTGCGCCCGAACCAACATCTAATACTGACAAACCTTGGAAATAACTTATTACCAACAAAACAAAACCATATTAAAACCGAGCCCACCCATCCTCATCCCCACCATTGCCGACTGACCACCAACAGCCCTCTGCCATCAGAATCGCCTGACCACCACCCTCCATCCTCTGCCACCAAGACCACCCCAAGCCTTTCCCAAATCGGGTCCATCCCATATCAAACCACCCCATCAGATCGGACCCAAACCGATCAGGACCAACCCAAGCCGCCACCTTAGCTCCCCCAAACCGCCACCACCACTCCCCGATCCGCCGAAGGAACATTGACTGAGGACCCGGCATACTGCAGACTCGAGCAAGGTTGGATCAGAGACGAACTCCGAGGAAAATCGCCAAAACGACAAAGAAAAGCAAAGAAGCAAAACGGAAAAGAAAACAAGATCAAGAACGAGTACCCTCCCTCCTCTCCAGCTGGACATCCCAATCAAATTGATCGAGATCTGGCCAGAGAGGGGGAGGAAGAGGGGAAACTGGTTTCAGGGGGTTTGTTTAGAGAGAGAGAGGAAAAAAGTAGGGTTTCACATGACCAGATGAACTTAAAGTCTAAATTTTGCCGCACTACCATCGAAGAAAAAGGAATAAAAAAAAAAACTCGAACCAATTGGACCCAAGTTCGGATCTAACAACAACACCTTATCCACACACACACCCAACCACGAAAAAATCACCAAGGAGATTAAACAAGCCCACGAATAGAAAAAAAAATCGAGTGAAAACTCACCAATTGATCCAGTTCGGATTTGACAACAACCCCTTACCCGCACACCCAACCACGAAAAGTCAACAGTATAAATAGGAGCTAAATTACATACTGACTACCCTGAAATCGAATACAAACAAACAAAGTCAAAGTTCACCACTATGATAAAAAAATTTACAAATTAAAGATGAACTTAAAGTCTAAATTTTTTGCCACACTACCATCGAAGAAAAAAAAAATTCGACACCAATTAACCCAAGTTCGAATCTGACAACAACAGTATACCCGCACATCCAACCTCGAAAAAAATCACTAAGTAGAATAGAGAAGCTCAGTAGTGAGAAGCAAAATTGTACTGAAACAACATTGTTCCAAAAAAACATGTGACCCACGAATCCCTAGGTCCGATCCACCAGTCTTTGAGTCACTTGACGCATTAGGGCCACGTTTGGTTCGCAGAAAGGAAGCATTAGGAAATGAAACTTGTTCCTTTCTTGTGTTTGGTATTCAAAAGGAAAGGAAATCATTTCCTGAAGGAAGGGAAAATAAGGGGGAAAGTGGTTCCTTTCAAATCTCAAAGGAATCACTTTCCCCTCTTCTTTCCTTGCATTTATTACTCACAACATATTATTTTATTACATTATTTACAAACTTTTTAACAACTTTCCTGATAACTTTCCTTACATTACCAAACATCGGAATGGAAAGTTATTGGAAATTTTAATTTCCCTTCCCATGGGAAAGACAAAGAAATTACTTTCCTTTCCGTGAACCAAACGAGGCCTAGAAGGAAAAACCCTAGTGTGACGAAGTCAGACAACTGGCACCGTGTAAGAAATGAAACTTAGATATACACATTCATAGAAACACATTCTTTTATAATCAATCTTATATATATGATCGAGCTATGAACATACCTAGAGAAGCCATTAAGAAAAATGAACAAGCTCAGTCTTCTGCTCTCTAGAAACTCCTTAAAGGAGTCTATAATTAATAGGATAGATAGTTTGCTTATATGTTTTGTGAGAGCATTTGATGGTTCTTTTGAATTTAGCAGTACTAGGCTAAAATTAACCCAATAACTTAATGTTAATGGAAGAATTTTGTGCGTGATTCATATATCAAATGAGGCTTGACAGCATGAAGCACGGTATGGGAGCTAAAAATACATTGCGATAAGAGAATTTAGGGGTTTTGGATTTGGGTTTCTGGAAGATCGGTTTGAAGAGGAGTTTGGAAGAATGGTTGAGATCTGGGTTTATGCTTGAAGACTTGAAGGCTTGATCGTTATATGTATTTCTAAGTTTTCTAAGGTTTTGTTAATGTTAGTGACCGAGGGGGTCTAATTAACGTAAAGAATGAGAGAGAGAGAGAGCGAGACACAAGAAGTATAGTGGTTCGTCTCCCGCCTTAGCAGGAAACTACGTCCATTTGAATGTTTAACTATGTGTGTTGGGCCTTGCGGCCCAAGGGGATTACATGAGTTCTAATGGGATGATGTTTAAGTGGGAGGAGGGGTCCCTTTTATAGGTGAAGGAAGCCATCTCCTTTACATGGTTTCCGATGTGGGACTCAAATATCACTATTCTAGTATAGAAAAGCTATGTTGTGAGGGCAACTTGGCAAGGCCGGAAAGGTGGCTTCCCGGCGACATATTTGCCACTTCCGGATACCGTAGCGTAGCTTGAACATAGGACTACAAGATGCAAGTAGCGGTTGGATCCCATGAGGGTGTTGTTTATACTTGGTGAGGTAGCAAACTATCCATGCATAGTAAGAGGTATCTACAGGTTTGATCTAGGCCAATTCCATCCAAGTTTCCCTTTTTATAGGCTTAATTAGAGAGGGTTATGGTGACTCAAAGCATTTGGTTTACTGGAGAAAAGGTTTCTTCTTCAACTCATAAAAGATTTCTGCTGTAAAATCTGGGAAAGAAAAGTGTACTTTATGCTTGCAGCAGCCATGTTACTTGTCAGTATGCTTGTGAGAGATTGATATATGTATATAAAACATGCTTTGACTTTGGACAGCAGCGAGCCAAAGTTGAAAACTTATCTCGTTTTTTAGCCAAGAGCTTGGACGTGCAGCTGTGTCAGAAGAGTTGGAAACTCATTTATATTCGGAGAAGAGTGTGAGAATGAGTCCAGGTGAATCTCAAGCGGCGAAGCAATGAAGAAGAGCGAACTGTGCAGCTGTTTTGCAGTGGCGCTAACTCTGATCGAAACTGCAGGGTTCAGAGATTAGGTCTGAGGGGTGCCAAGAGAAGAAGGATTGAATATGGGTGCCCAGAGAGGCTCAGCGGAGGATGTTGGGCGGTGGTGGCCAGCGGAGGAAGCTTTGCCGGCGGTGGAGGCTAGTGGTGAAGTTCAGCGGTGGCTCCTGGCAGGGCAGCAGAACTTGCTAGCGGAGGATGGCAGTGGAGGCTCCTAGCGGTAGTGTCTTGCTTAGGGGGAGATGGAGTTCAGCGGTGCTTGGCCAGCGGTAATGCTCGGCGGTGGCTTTCAACGGTGCATCTCAGGGCGGTGAAGTTCAGCGGTGAACTTGCAGTGGTGCAGCTCGGCGGTGAAGTTCAGCAGTGAACTTGCAGTGGTGCAGCTCGGCGGTTAAGTTTAGCGGTGAACTTGCAGCGGAGCTCGACGATGAAGTTCGGCGGTGAACTTCCAGCGGTGCAGCTCGGCGGTGAACTTCCAGCAGCAATGGTAGCGGAACGAAGCTCTTAGCCAGCGGTGTACAGTTCAGTGGGGGCGTTGATGATGACTGAAGAACGCCAAAGTGAACCTCTGGGTGTCCATAGCAAATTGGCAATTTTTTTTGTTTTTTTTTGTACCGCTAAGGATGGGATCCCTTTGTGTTTCACCCATTCACCGCCAAGGATGAGTGATTTGATTTGATTTTTTTTTTTTTGCAGCGTTGACTTTGCTAACCAGCGTTGACCAGCCTTGTTCAACGTTGACCGGACCCGATGGGCGTTGACCAACCCTGATCTGATATTGACCGAGCGATGACTCGACGCTTATGGGTCAAAGTTCGTGGTAGGTGACGAAGCCTTTGTGTTGGCTTCCCACAGACGGCGCCAATGTTAATGTTAGTGACCGAGGGGGTCTAATTAACGTAAAGAATGAGAGAGAGAGAGAGAGAGAGAGAGAGAGAGAGAGAGAGAGAGAGAGAGAGAGAGCGAGACACAAAAAGTATAGTGGTTCGTCTCCCGCCTTAGCGGGAAACTACGTCCACTTGAATATTTAACTATGTGTGTTGGGCCTTGTGGCCCAAGGGGATTACATGAGTTGTAATGGGATGATGTTTAAGTGGGAGGAGGGGTCCCTTTTATAGGTGAAGGAAGTCATCTCCTTTACATGGTTTCCAATGTCGGACTCAAATATCACTATTCTACTATAGAAAAGCTATGTTGTGAGGGCAACTTGGCAAGGCCGGAAAGGTGGCTTCCCGGCGACGTATTTGCCACTTCCGGATACCGTAGCGTAGCTTGAACATAGGGCTACAAGATGCAAGTAGCGGTTGGATCCCATAAGGGTGTTGTTTATGCTTGGTGAGGCAGCAAACTATCCATGCATAGTGAGAGGTATCTACAGGTTTGATCTAGGACAATTCCATCGAAGTTTCCCTTTTTATAGGCTTAATTGGAGAGGGCTATGGTGACTCAAAGCATTTGGTTTACTGGAGAAAAGGTTTCTTCTTCAACTCATAAAAGATTTCTGCCGTAAAATCTGGGAAAGAAAAGTTTATTTGAGAGATTTCTGCCCTAAAATTTCTTCCTCGCCAACTAACAGAAGGAATCAATATTTCTCAAAGATTTTGGTTAGTTGTGTATCTAACCGCTGCAGGGAAGAAAACGAAGCTAGAACAGAAAGAAAGAAGGCTTGGGCTTCCTATTTCTTTGGGCTTTGACTTTTAAGAAAAAAAGTTGGTCCAAATCTTATTCACCATTTCGCGATTGATTTAGGTCATCGGGCTTGGATCTCTGGTCCAAGACCGATCCAAGCCCGAGATCGCCAACGACGCTAAACCAATAGACGAGCATTATGTGTTTCCGTAACTTTCCACACCACACCCACTACTACAAGCCCCAAAAATGCGTGGATGTGGCTTGAGTCTGCATGTAGGTACATTTGCTTGGCGGGTTAAAGTCGAGAGATCAATATAAAATCTTATAAAACTGTAGAATTTTATATAAATTGCGTGTTCATGCTAGTTTTGGTTGTGACGACGTATTAATTTGTCATATGATTTTTCCAGTATCAACAGCTTTTTATAGTTTTTTTTTTCTTTTATTGGATTGGAAAACACTCCTAAACAAATGGCTCATTAGCTCTCTCCAAAACCTAGCCGCCAGGGCTATGGTTCTCTAATACGGCGACTGATTCCGGTCTCTATCCTAAGTGGGGATTTGTTCTCCACACTTGGTGGTTTTTGCACCCACTCTCCAACGCGGGCTTTTTTCGGCGACCTCTTAGCCTTGTCAACGCGTTGCACTCAAGGTATCATCACAATATCTCCTTGGTGTGAATTTGAAGATGATAGTGATAACCGGATAGATCTGATTGAGATCGGTGATTGGCGTGCATGGATGTCTGGCTTTCGAATTTGATCACGGAGGGGACGACTCAAACCCTCATTCGATCAAATTGTGTGGGCTAACATGATGACTGCGAAGGCGTTTTGTAATCGATCTAGATTGTTTCTAGGTGAGAAGTCCGGCCGTCAGAGGCTAGGCTTGACGTGGATTATGGCTGAATTGGGAGATGAAGAATGGCGGGCGAGCTTGGCGCTGGGTTTGAAATGGATTGCAGGCCAGCAGTGGCTAGGCGAATCGATGCCGGCTTTGAATTGGTGTGATAAAGTCTTCCACTGTACTGTGACTATGATCGAAGGATTCTGGTCCTATGGAGCAGCGGCAGTAGACATTGCTCTCCGATCAGAGCTTAAGGTGGCGAGGTTGGTGATGGCGGAGGTTATAATGGTCGCCGGTGAGAGGATCCCTACTTCTGGTGGGGTGTCCAAATCATTTGGGTGGCCCATTTCATGTAGGTGGCCTAAATCAAACAGGCCTGCTGTTTCCTTAGTAGGTGGGCATTTTGTTGGGTTTTGGACCCAAGTGTGGCCCAAATTGATAAGCCTAGGTCCTTTAGTGTGATGACCTGGATTTTCATTATTTAATTATTGCAATTAATAATGGACCAGTTGTATGAATTATGAGTATTTTGCTTGATTCGTATGTTGTTCGTGATGCGGAATTATTTTCGGTCGAACAATTATTTGAAAATGTGGATTTAGGGGGGGGTACGAAGTTTGACTTTTTATACGTTGAGATTCTCTGAAAACTTCCTTCACAAAAGTCGTAGAGCGCGTGATACGAGTTCATGGACATGCGGAACGTGAAAATCGGAGTTCGTATGTGAAAGTTATGAGCAATTGAAAATTTAGAAAATTCTATAAATAGGGGTTTCCATTTTCGGAAATTTACTATTTTTATTTTGGAAACTTCCATTTCCAAAAAATTTTCAAACTCTCCGTTCTCTCTCTTCAGCCGCGCGACCCGACTAGGCTTTTTCTCTGATCTCCGGCGACCTCCAGCCTTAAAACTTGGACAGACCTCTTCGCCTCCTTGTTCCGGTCCTCCTGGTGGTGGCCTCTAGCGTCGATTCTCAGTCACAGTGGTGCAGAAAAATGGCCAACCCGAGTGCAGTCGGACCTAAACGGAAATCCTAGCTCGGGCGACGTCATGGCTTCAAACTTTCTGTTTTGAGTAGTAGGAGCCTCCTCAATCGATCCATGGTGGTAGTTTTGATCAATTTATGTTGGAATCGGATCAACTCATGGTGAACAGTGCGCAAAACCTTGTGACGGCGATCTAGGCTGAGTCGGCTTGAACCCCAGGTATTAAAGTTGTTCTATTTGGTGTTCTTGACATTTTGGACAGTTGGATTAAGATGGTTTTGAGTTTTGGCCGGTGGTGGTTGTGCCACCACCTGTGGCTGCACTTTGGCGGCCTTCCAACCATGTAGGGGACATTTTCTGGGTTTCTATATCATCTACTCGTCGATACGAGCGTTTTGATAAATAATATGTAATTTTTGGAGATCGTATGAATATGTTATGATTTTTACTGTTTCAGACCATTCGATTATTCGATCTGTGAGGATTCGAGCATTCGTTCGACTTGTGGTTTTGACATATCGATCGTAGAAGTATTCTGGAGACATTGGGTGGTCTCGGATATGGTTTCGCCTCGATTTGGCGTCACTTTTGGGGATTTTAGTTCAAAACGGGGGTTTCGGACTTAAATTGCTTGTGATTCGTTACTAAGTTGAGACCGTATGTGATTTGGTTCTTGACGAAGTATTTCGGACGGTTATTTTGTGGTTGTGCTGCTTTGTTCTGTATTGAAGACGCAACAGGAATTTCGAGGTGAGTAATCTCACAATGTTCATTTACGAATGGAGTTACCTTTATCGTTTTGGGAGTTATTTATTTAAGAGAAAAATTCAGTCACCGTTCCCAAACTATGCTGACAAGGCCAATTTGATACCCGAACTCTCAAAAGTATCAGTGTGATACCCAAACATGTATTTTGACATCAACGTGATACTTCCGTTAGAAATTCCTAACGGGACCGTCTGTTTGCTGACGTGGCAAGGGTAAAATTGTCTTTCTCAACTAATTAATTATAAAAAAATATTTTGAAAAAAAAAAAATTTTAAAAAGAAAAAAATGAGATCGAGCTCTGTCTCTCTCTCTCTCTTCCTTTGCCAATCTGATCCTCTCTCCTTTCTATCACAATTGGT
>LYNE01001507.1:38688-61092 GCA_001662545.1 Rosa x damascena | reverse complement strand
CTTATTCTACATGATTGAAAAGAAGAAAGATAATCTTTACAATCATCTAAAACACAACTTACCTCCGAAAAATTATCCTCCTTGCAATTAAGAGCAGCAATCAGAAGGGCAGAGTCGCTCTCAATATCAATTTCTGACCAACCTTGGTGTATACCAAGTAGAAGACCAGCTCTGCACGCCTCAGCCTCCATATTCATAGCTGAGTGTGCATGCAAAAAAGGCCTTGCGATAGCTGCAATACCCGTGCCCAACTCATCTCTGACCACCACTCTAATACCACCAACACCACATTCCGCCCTATATGCCCCATCAATATTAATTTTTAGTCTTCCCCACGGTGGACACTCCCATTTAGTTAATGTCCTCTTCTTCTTCCTAGTTGCCTTTGGGTGGTAAAGCTGAAAATCCTCCAACTTCTGCATGCACCACTCAATCATATGCATTGGCTGAAAATGTCCTCCCTTCCAAATTAAATTATTTCGCTCATTCCATATCAACCAGAGTGCCATGCAAAAATAGTCAACTTGGTCCACACTCAAAATATCAAACATATTAAAAGCCCATTCTTTCAAATCACATGCAGCATGATCCATTGGTTTTATCTTCAGAGGACAAAAGTTCCAGAAACATTGGAGGGCTATACACTCCATAAATAAGTGTTTCCCTATCTCCACCGCATTACCACAAAAGACACAATGAACGCTGGGCAAACTAACCTTGCGTTTTAGGAGAGCAAACCTGGTAGGAAGAGCATCGAGAAGAAGACGCCAAGTAAACACTTTGACCCTTGGGGGTACCGTAGCTCTCCAGACCTTACTCCAATAATATCATAGCGGACCTCCATAGAGAGCAGAAGACGTTGAGGCTCTAGTCTCCATTTTCAGCGATTTGCAGTAAACATGGTAGCCACTTTTTACATTAAAAACTCCTTTTGTGTCAAAGTGCCACACCAGTCGATCCTCAGTCTGCCGAAAACTCAAGGGGATTGCTGCAATTATACTAACCTCTTCATCCGTAAATAACTTATTCAACACGTTAAGAACCCACTCCTTATGTTCAGAATCAATCAAATCTGCCACCACCCAATCCTCCGTTCCTTCCATCATAGGTGAAAAAGGTTTGAAAGAGTTAGGAATGGGAAGCCACGGATCATTCCACAAAGAAACATTACTCCCATCTCCAATTTGGTATCGAAGCCCCTTCCGCAATACTTCTCTACCTGCCATGATACTACGCCACGTATAAGAAGCACCCTTCTTCAACTCCACCTCCATGAACGTACAATGGGGAAAATACTTGGCCTTCAACAACCTTGCAATTAACGACTCTGGCCTGTGAATCAACCTCCACCCTTGTTTAGCTAAGAGAGCTAAGTTGAAACAATGCATATCCCGAAACCCCATCCCACCCTCCACTTTTGGAAGACACATTTTCTCCCATGAAACCCAATGTATTTTCCTCTCATTTTCAGATCCACCCCACCAAAACCGTGCCATAAGTTGATGCATCTCATTACACAAATGCTTCGGTAATTCAAAACATCCTATCACATAAGAAGGTATAGCCTGCACAACTGCCTTAATCATCACCTCTCTACCCGCAATAGACAATGTTTTTTCTCTCCACCCCTGACACCGGGTTCGGATTTTTTCATTCAAGAACATAAAGGCCTCTTCCTTCGAATAACTTATTTCAATCAGCAAGCCCAAGTACTTGTCATGTTTCTCAACCCTTGTAACTCCAAGAATGGCAGCCAATTCAAACTGAAAATCCAACTCAACATTCTTGCTGAACGATATATTACTTTTTTGCAGATTAATCTGTTGCCCAGACACGCGCTTGTATTCTTGCAATAGATCCATTAACATAAGACACTCAGACTGTTTTTCCTTGAAAAATATAAACGAGTCGTCTGCAAAAAATAGATGACTTATACTTGGGGCACCCCTACAAATCTCCACCCCATGTAACTTATCACTCCTTTCTGCATGAACAATTAATCTCGAGAGGGCCTCAGCACATATCAGAAAAAGATAAGGCGAGATAGCATCACCTTGTCGCAGCTCGCGTGAAGGGATAACACGCCCTCTAGGCTCTCCATTGACAATGAAAGAATAGGAGACCGTTCAAACACAACCCATTATCCATTTCACCCACACATCACAGAAACCCATTCTCACCATAACCGCTTCCAAAAACACCCATTCCACTCGGTCGTAAGCTTTGCTCATATCCAGCTTCAAAGCACAATAACCCTTCTTCCCACTTCCACGCCTTTTCAAGCAATGAGAGACTTCAAATGCCAATAAAGAATTATCCGAAATTAATCTTCCGGGCACAAAGGCACTTTGGAACGGAGAAATTAAATCATTAAGCAAAGGCTTCATCCGATTAGCCAAAACTTTGGAACCAATCTTGTAGATCACATTGCATAGGCTAATTGGCCTCAACTGACTCATGTATTGAGGGGTATCAACTTTCGGGATTAAAGCTACGATAGTACCATTTACCAACTTCAAAAGCTCCTCTGACCCAACAAATACCCTAACTGCCTCCACTACACCACTTCTAACCAAATCCCAGAAAGCTTGATAGAAGCAAGGAGAGAAACTATCAGGGTCCGACGCCTTAGATGGATGCATTGCTTTAATAGCTTGGTAAATCTCATCAGCATCGAAGCCTCTAGTCAAAACTGCATTATCTGCTTCAGAAATAGAATGAGGAATAGCTTCTAGAACATTCTTGAAATATGCAGGGTGCGAAGAAGAAAATAAGTCCCTAAAGTAACTAAGCACTATATCCTCCAAGTCCTTGTCTCCCGTGCACCAAACTCCCCCATTATCATATAGACCCGAGATGGAATTCTTCTTCCGTCTATTACTAGCCCGCTGATGGAAAAATCTAGTATTTAGATCACCATCAGTCAACCAAAAGACCTTCGCTCTCTGCTTCCTAAAACATTCTTCACGTCTAAGCAATGCATGCAGCTTTGTTTCAAGGGTGAGCCGCTCCTCATCAGGTGGTGTTGACAATGAATTATCAAAAAACACAGCAAACTGCGTGTTTCAAGGGTGAGCCGCTCCTCAATCTCCCTTGTCAAACTTCCAAAACGATCAAAACTCCACCTCTCCAGCTCAGTCCTCGTATTTTGAATTTTGTTCCACAACTTGTGGAAAGGATTATCACCAGAAACTCCTTCCCAACCTTTTGTAACAACCTCTCGGCATGTATCCTCTTGCAACCAAAATTCTTCAAACTTAAAACTGTTTTTTCTTTCTTTTCTTTTTTCTACGCACCTGATCCCTAATCTCCAAAACAATGGGTATGTGATCCGACTTCGAGGGGTTCAGATGACCCACCAACGAGGCCGAAAAAAAATCCTTCCAGCTATCTGTGCCCAAGAACTTGTCTAGTCGGATTTTCACTTCTTCACCTCCTCTCTTCCCCCTCCAAGTAAATCTGGGCCCGTGAAACTTAAACTCACCAAGTTCAGAAAATGCCATAGCCTCCTGTAGCCCCTCCATCTGCCTACTCTTTCTCAAAACCACTCCACTTTTGTCTTCAAAGGATGAAATTTCGTTATAGTCTCCCCCTACAACCCATGGCAAGTTCCCAAGAAGACTAAGCTGACGCAGTAATAACCATGTTTTGTAGCAATTTTCCACTTTTGGCTGCCCATATAGACCCGTAAATCTCCATCGCTTCGGATCATCAACCTCTCCAATGACCACATCAATATGGCTTTCAGAAAAGGACTGAAGCTCCACTTTGGTCGTATCATTCCACAACAAACATAGACCCCCCGACCTACTATACCCATTGCATTTTTTCTTCTTGACAAACTTACAATCCACCGCGATAGCATTCTTCCACCCTAACTGAACCCGTAAATCTACTATATCAGCCGCCGTACACCTAGTTTCACTTAGAAAAATCAACTTGGGATAAATGAGGGAAATTATCCCTTCCAAGGGTTCCCGATCCCTTGGCAGTTCCAACATAGTACATTCATGGCTCGTGATGGGTCGAGTCCGGACCCATCACGGTTGGACGAATTGGAGTACGTCCACAACTCACTCTTGGAATTTTCGGAACTTTCGTTGCCACCATCACACTCTTTTTTCTCCCACCCCTACTCTTGGTAACAGGCCTCTCGGCATCAGGGGCTACCTCGGACTGTAAGCAACCCCCAAGCATAGAACTAGTCACCACCGGCCCACCAGGCCCAGAAATCTTATTTCCCTTCTTTTTGGCAGATTTTCCTGGCTTTCTGGCCCTATTAACCCCAATGTCCACTTGTGACCCACTAAGCCCATCACTCAACTTCGATTCCACAGCCACGTACTCCCCTGCATCAGCTACATTAGGCGGCAAAACACTCCTGCCCAAATCAATTGTTTTTTGCACCGTTGACTTGCCTTGCAATATATCTGGAGGCGGGAAACAAATACTTCGTCCAACCCGAGTAGGATTTTGTCCGGATTTCCCTCCCAGATCTGTTATCCCCTCACAATTTTTTCCCATATCAGTCTCAATTACCATTAAGGCTTCCGTCAAATCCGATGCGCAATGAATCTCCACATCTCGTAAATTACGTAAACCCAAACTTGGCTCCGCCACCTCCAACTCCTGTAAACGTCTTCGTTTTGGACCACGGCGGCCCTCCGCCTCCTTCCCCGTCTGAGCCCCATCGATATCCATTTCACCGCCCCCATCGACAGCCCCTTCCATCGCCTCCATTTCCTGTCTATCACGCACCATGCCGGAGAGAGGAAATTCCGGCGCCTGCATTGACCACCCGCCCTTGGTCTTCGCAAAAAGACCATACCTTCTCCCCTCATTGAGCAGTCGTTCCTCCGCCTCTGCTCTCTCCCTCTCCCGTAGCCACCGATCCTTTATCTCAGCACACAAGAGCTCATCAAACTGTTTTTCGGTGATCACTCCTGAACGGTGCAGCTCGCATCTATTTGAGTCATGATTGAGCCGTCCACAGTAAAAGCAGAAAGTAGGGAGCTTTAGATAGTCAAGATCAAAACATGACGCCGTACTGTGTCCAGGAAGTCGGATAGAAGCAAATCTTCGCAGCGGTTTCTCCACATCAATAAGCACCCTCACCTTTAAGGTAGTTCCCAGGTAAATACCATGAACCGATTCCTCCATCCTCGCAAACCTCCCGATAGCATTCCCAATTCTGACTCCAGTTTCATGTTCCATATATAGCGGGGGAATCCCCCATGCACGAACCCAGAAGAGCTGCCAGTTCAAAGAGATATTAAGGGCACGTTTACTTACTTGGAAGGAAAGGGAATGATTACGGGGTAAAAACATTCCTGCTTTTACTAACACATAAAGCAATCGGAATGATTATGGGAAAAAGAATTCATGCGTTTACTAACACATGAAGGAATCGGAATGGATGTAGGTCACACCTCCTTATCAGGAATCAATTCCTGAATACTCAGGAATTCGATTACGAAGGGGGGAGATGAGTTTAGGAATCATTCCTCCGGAATCAATACCGATTCCTTTCTTCTCCCATACCACTTGTCTCCGATTCATGATTATTTTCCATTCTAAGTAAGTAAACGTGCCATAAGTAAATCCTCCATTCCATCAGTCACCACCACCGCAAATAGGGCACGGGCAAAGTGCCATGGACAACCCCACAACACCCGGTTCCGATCGTATTCATGAGTAAATGAGAAGACAATCCTGTCACTGCCCTCCAAGACACACGCTGAAACCCTAGGTTTCTCCCGCAAGCTCCTCTTTGGAGTCCAAAGAGACCTCATCGTACCAATAAGCGCCTCTTTCCGATAAGGCTTATTGGTCAACAACTGTCCAACAATCAAAAAATTTTTCGTCTTCCACTTCCCTGGTTCATCAGGGAGAATTATATCCTGCGCTTCATCCTCTGTCAGGACCAAGTTCCTCACCAAGCCCCCAATTTCATCCTCCATAGCACAACACAATGAACCAGCCACTGTAGCCCACTCCCCGAACGATCGACACAGATCCAACATGCTCTGTGAGTCACAGCGCCGACGAGAACACAACTATAACCTTTGACCGACAACACTATTCAAAGGAACCCCAACTCTCACACGCTAGAGAGAAAACGCGAGAGAGAAGAGACTGACGTCTCTCTTTGTATTAAATTGACTAGACCGGCCTCCGAAACTGCTGCACGTCTTGAATCGGCATATCCCATTCCCAGAAAAGAAAAGAAAAAAGTACGACTCAATTTTCTCCAAATTTCAGTTTTCCTTAAACAAGAATTTAATTATTCATTTCAAGGTCTTCAAAATATCAAAACGGCCGGTTCTGGAATCTTTGTGTCGAGGGTTTCAGGGTCTACAGCGGGGTCCGAAAGGTTTTCAAGGTTTTGTATTCGGATTTAGAGTTTTGGCTATTAGGTTTTAGGGTTAGGGCGTCATGCTGATAACGTGTTTAAGGAAAACTGAAATTAGGAGAGAATTGAGTCGTACTTTCATTGATAATAGGGGCCTCTTTATAAAGAGGATTACAAGACATAGAATCAGAGTTGTACAAGGAAAAATAATCATACAATTAATAGGATATCTATGAATATCTCTAATTCAAAACCCTATTACAACTAGGTCAAATAACCTAGAGTTTGGGCCAGACACATATTCTGGATTTACTTGAACACTCCCCCTTGTGTTGCCCAAATGTGGTGCTCATCTCGTTGCCTCATTAAAAACCTTGCCGTGTAACAAAAACCCTGTGGGATAAAAATAACCTCAGTCGAAGGGGAAAAAGAGCACAACACACCCTTTACGTTTCGAGACCATACATGTAGACATCTCCCCCTGATGTCTGCATCTCCTCCTGATGACTATAGTTATGGGAGTTCAGATAACTTCCGCAAACAATGCTACCAATATGTTTCTCGAAAGTAAAATTTATGCACTGACTTAGTAAGCAAGTCTGCCACACTGACCTCATATCGTACCTTATTCACTTTGATCTTGAGGAGAGTTTGTTGTTGCTGATTATGCTTGGTGTTGTCGCTTTTGATGTAGCCTTGCTTCATTCGTTCAAAACAAGCAGCATTATCCTAAATGCTCGTAGGCTCATCTGTGGTAAACTTTAAACCACAATTGTTCGAACATGCGTAATTATGGATCCAATCTTTATACATTCAGGAACCACTTCGTGAGGAGCAATAATCTCTGTATTGTTTGAAGATATAGTGACTAGGGTCTGTTATGTAGACCTCCAAGATATCGCGGTCTTACCCATGATGAACACTAGTTTGGAAATGACCTTTGTGTGGGTCAGAGAGATACCCAACATCAGCAAAACCTTCCAAATCACATGTCATTTTGGGATGAGGATAGAGGACGCAGGCCAGTGTTGGCGACGTTCCTGGTGTGTGATGGGTCTGAATCCATCTTCTCTCTATAGGGATAGAACAAGCCCATATCAATCATACATCTCAAGTACCGAAATATATATTTTACAATAATCCAATGGAGTCGCGTTGGTGCAAGATATATCTAGCTAACAAGTTCACGGTAAATGAGATGTTCGGTCTTGTGCATTAAGCTAAGTACAATAATAAGCCTATTGTACTTAAGTAATGCACTTCTGCTTCTAGCACATCTTTGTCATTATCCTTTAGACGAAGAGGATCATTTTCAGGATTAAGACTACGGAAGATCATGGGGCTGCTTGAAGGTTTGATCTTGTCAAAATGCCTAAGTATTTATCAACACGATGCTCAAGTTCCAAACTGAGACATAATCGTGTTATCCCAAAATCCTTCATCTCAAAATTAGATTTCAAGTGTTCAGCGGTTTCCCTTAACTCTTTAAAGGCTTCCAATGAAGATCATGTCCAACATGAACAGCGATAGAATCCAAAACTTGTTATGGAAATGCATGGGCATATCCCTTCACAATCAAGTAGTCACTTTAGTGAGCGTTTCAACCTCTTTGTGAAACGCGCTTCATGGTCTAGAACTACTTGGCTTGGGTAAATGAAGTTCACCATGAACCTTCATGTATATTCAGTATCTAAATCCCCATAAAGATACGTAGTGACCATATTCATAAGCTGCATGTTTAGTTATTCAGAAATTACCAAATTGACAGGGTAGTGGAGTGCAATGACATCCATTACGAGAGAATATGTCTCATCATAGTCGATTCAAGGGCATTTTGTGAGAAGCCTTGCGCCATAAGATGAGATTACTATCTCTTTTTCTCATCACGCTTTCTAACGAAGACCTATTAGTCAACAGGTTTTATGTCAGGAGGTGTTGACATCACTGGCTTAAAAATCTTCATCTTCGTTGTAGAATCCAGCTTAACCTGGATCGCATCTTTCTATTTAGGCCAAATCTCTCTACATTGGCATTCATTCATCAACGGAGCGTGGTTCGATATCATCATACTCAACAAACTCGTGCGCAGTGAAATGCATGATTACATCATCAATTATGATGGAGTTTCTACTCATGTACACTAGTGTAATTTTCATAGATCTCTATATTCTCATAAATAGGTTCTGATGTTGAGGCGTGCCCCAACGATAACCATAATCCGAAAGATTCTCATGAGTCAGATTTTGAGTGTATATGATCCAAGGATTGGGTTGTGCTAAAGTATCATTTGAATCCACAGGCCTCCCACGCATCATAGCTGGGGGGGGGGGGCATGGCCTATAATGCCAGAGTGTCATTCTCTACGGTGTTGATGACATGCCAACCTCCATGTAGGGTAGCGTTACGTCCTCTCGTAGGGATGTCCATCCTTGCAGGCATGTTTGCAGCGAATATGTGTGATCTTGTCACTTTAACAGGGATCAAGATGAGACATAGTGAGGACAGACCACGACAATTCCTGTCATTCCTGCTGAACATTCGTATTCTTATCTTCCCTTAATGATGGGAAGACTGTCTCATTAAAGTGACGATATGCAAGACATGCGGTAAAGAGATCGCCTAGCAAGGGCATTAAGTGGAGGATGATTATTGGAGTCTCAAATCCAACTTAGTTGCCCATTCGTCTATAAGGACCCATCAGAGAGAGATGTGGCAGCGCAATTGGTACATAAATGACACACTCAAATATGCGTAAGTACGAGATACTGGTTCCCATTCACTAGCTGTAATGTAGAAGTAGATTGAGTGGTGGTAGGTCGTAGACGAATTAGCATAGTTGCATGCGATATTGCATCACCCCAAGTGGATATAAGGAGATTGGTGAGCATTACCAATGTCTGGACTACCATCGTAGTATTTTCCGCGAGACCATTTGGGTGTGTAAATCGGAATATGATGTCTAACATCAGTCCCATTGCATTAATCATTGAAAATCTTTGATGTAAACTCTCTAGCATTGTCAAGTCCAATTGATTGAATAAGATGATCCGGGGAGTTAGCCCGTTATCATATTATATGTGCTAGGAGTGTAGTAGAAGCAGTATTTAAAGGTGGAAAATGGCATACCACGTGACCAGTGTGTTTGCATGTCAACCAACATCATGAAATATTTAAACGTCCGCAAGTTGGTTAAATCAGTCCATAGAATCCCCACTGATTCTATGTAAGAACAGAATGAGTATGTTCATATCCTTTGCATAGGACGGTCTCAGTCCTAATTTCCCTAAGGAACGGGCATTGTAAAAACAAGCAAGAGGCCTTAGAAGCAACCAATGAGAATTTTAGTTGGGCTTGAGCATCTGAAACACTATTTGAAGCAAAGTTAGTGATTGCAATATCACTTGGGGTGCGAGTTTGTTCAGGTTACTCATCCTGAAAGAGAACAAGAAAAAGGGTTAGTTTTGGAGCGAAAAAGGCTACCACGAAAACATATAAAATTTCTGAGCATAGTCGCTCCTAAGAAATTATGAATTTTCGAGCGTAATCGCTTCCAAGAAATTAGGAATTTCTAAGCGTAGTCGCTTCTAAGAAATTGGATTCCAAGAGGTATTAGATTAGATCGAAACAATGATGTAAGTTGTCGATCATAAATTCTTTACAAACTCTAAGTTTGGAGATCTCAATAAGCTCCAAGCTTGGAGTGAGCATGTTAATGTTAGAAACCGAAGGCTCTAATTAACGTAAAGAATGAGAGAGAGAGAGAGAGAGAGAGAGAGAGAGAGAGAGTGACAAGAAGTATAGTGGTTCGTCTCCCACCTTAGCGGGAGACTACATCCACTTGAATATTGTATTATGTGTGTTTGGGGCTTGCGGCCAAAAAGGGGATTACAAAGTGTGTAATGGGATGACTTCTAAGTGGAAGGAGGGGTCCCTTTTATAGGTAAGGGAACCTCTCTCCTTTACATTTTCTTAGATGTGGGATGTAAAAATCACTATTCTAGTCTAGAAAGCCATATTGTGGAGGCATGTCTTCCCGGCGAGGTATTGACCGCTTCTGACTACCGTGGCATAGCTTGGACATCGGGCTACTGGATGCATATCTCAGTTGGGCCCCACCATGGCTTGTGGGCCCCCGTAAGAGGGTGTTACTTATACTTGGTGATGTAGAAAATCCTCCATATTATTGGAGGTATGTACAAGTCCCCGAAGTCCCCAAGTAAGAGGAGCTTCTTGGTTGGGAAGTTATACACATGATGTCATCAAGCATAAGTAACGTCCGAGAGACTCCTAGCCCCTATAAATCCCTGAACTCCGTAAGCAAGAAGGGTCTCGTTAACCTGCACAACAAAGACAAAAGCGCGCATATGTAGAATGCTTGTTGTATTGGGTAACGTATGTGAGTTACATTGATATGCATTGGCATATACGAATGTATGAGGTGCATGATACATGTTGATGTATACATGTGAATGGCGCCGAGCACGATCGACTATGACGTATAAACTCGAGAACGCGTATGGTTGTGTGAACATATCACCAATAAGCACATGTATTGCATATGATGCGCGTGGTGGTCACAAGAAAATGAACCAGTCGAGTTGACTAGGTTACGCTCGGTGTAAGTTGCATGAGTGCCATGAAGGCAAGCGTTTGTAATTCGTGAACGATGAATACACAAACGCTTGTGTTTGTTTGGTTTTCGCTCGTATTAATGGAACGCGAAAAGAATTTGATTTGTTGCAAACGACAAATGGTAGAAGAATTCAATGTTACATTAATGTGTATTATGTCGAGGGGATGTGAGTGTAAAGCTTGGGAATGCCGGAAGTCAAGAGCGTGAAAGCTCGGGGGTGCCGGGAAGGCACGAACGGGAAACGCAATGGTTGCCGGGAAGGCGTGAGCGGGAAGCTCGATGGTGGAAGGCCTGAGCGGGAAGCTCGATGGTTACATTTTATTAGCCTAATTTTCAAAGTGTTGGAATTTTGGTGTCGAAGATTTGGTGATCGTTGTTGTGTAATTTTGGCCAAAAGAAAAAAAAAAAGAAGAAGAAAAGAAATGGCTTTGTTTTTGGAAGAAAAAAGAAAATAAAGAAAAAGAGAAAAAGTTGGATTAAATGAGTTTTTACTGTGATAAAGTGGTAAAAAGTGAAGAAGGTGAAAGTAAAGGTAAATTCGGTAAAAAGGAGGTAAAGGTTGAAAGAAAAAATTAATGGCCTCATTGAAATAACAAGGATTTAGTGTGCGCGATTACTTAAAGTTGATTATGATGTTTACCTGGATAATTACTTACAAACTAAGTAATGGTTCAGGAAACACGATCGTTAAGGAAGCTTAAGCGGAAAGAATCAGAGTGTGGAATACGCCGACATTTTCCAGCTAGGGTGAGCTGTCCCTTCCTTGTTAGAGACTTTTCGATATATGTGGAATGCTCTAGTATAATATTATGTTGCCTGCAAGTACGTTTTTGGTTGTTCATTAGTCGATGTCTCGTGAGACCTGTGTTTTCATAACTGATAATTGTTGATTGCGAAAATCGAGGCAAGACTTGCATGTTGAGATATTGTACCCTTTGTATGTTTGTTCTTGTGACCTGAAAGTGAAGGGGACCAAGACACGTTGATTCTTAGGGATCCCACGGTGTCGATAATCGTGAACCTCCGGAGGGGGCTGTAATCCTATGTTTTTCGAGGAAAGGTGAGTACAGACAGTGAACCAGTCATAGGAGACTCAGGGCCAGGAATGGACACTTTCTCTACTTGTAGTCATAAAGACTACAGAATAGTTGGCTGGTTCTTGAAGGATGACGAATAGGGTCGATCACCGATTTATTTTAGTTTAGCCGGCAGGTAAGTATCTCGGAGCTTCAAGTTGTGTGAAGCATGCTGCATATGATTTCCTGAAACGAAACAATTATGATTATTTTTGTTTGCATTTGTTTTACTCGATTTTACAAATGCGCTCAATCTATATTCTAGTAGCTATGTTTTACTTATTAGTTTTCAAACCTAACTAAGGTTGGGTCAGCCCCTATTGGGCTAGCGAGGACGAAATGCTCACCCTTACATTTCAGGTTACAACGAGGTCATTTCGGACGATTTGGATTAGAAGTGGGTTGTTGGCCGAGTCCGTGTGTTGTTGTTCCTGTTGCTTGAAGTTCTTCGCTGTTGGTACTTTATCGATTTTCTCGCTTCTCTTTCAATGTTGAACTTTGTGAGCTCCGCCTACCAGGAAGCGCGCCTCACCCCTTTGTTTTATTGTTATTGTTGAACTCCTTTCATTTCGGTTATGATGCAAGCTCTAAGGAGTCACAGTGCACTTGCCCACTTTATTTTTTTAAGCATTTCCAGACTTGTTAATTTGAATGTTGGGTTGTTGATTTAAAGTATTTTCTTAAAAGTTTTTCTTGGTCTCCGATTTTCTAAAATTTGCTTTTTCAAAAGGCCTTGTAGTATTAAGTTGGTAGGTCTACGGTACGTCTACTACCTATCGAGCTCCTATTGGCTTAATATTACAGCGTTGTGGTATACCCATTCGGGTCGCCACAGTAGAGTGGTATCAGAGCGGGTTTCGAAAAAAGTTGTTTTCTTAAAAACGTTTCTGTTAAAAACCCAACAACTCAAAAATGTTTTCGAGAAAGTTTTTCTTGGTTTTGTAAAAGTGTTTTTCTATTTCCAAAAAAAAAAAAAAAGCTGCTTTGAGGAAAATCTTTTGAGTTTTCGTGGTCTTGCAGATTGTTTCGATTTCAAAAGAAAAGGATTTAAGAATGAAGTTTCAAATCACCTATGACACCTTATCCCAAAACCACCGCTTCTTTTTTAGATTCCTTTGCGCTACCATATCCCTTCGCGTGGACCCCTTATCTACTTTGCTTCCTTCCGAGAGTCATTCATTTGTTGTATAATCCAATCATCGTAGTTATGTGTTGTTGCAAAATGATATCGTGAGATCTTTATTAGGGAGATCCCACATCTTGCATTTGGCACATACAAGGGGAAGAACCTTTTAATTGTAAGCTTCAATTGGACATTGAAGAGTCTACAATCTATCTCATGTTGTGAACTTTGTGAATCATATTGTCTTTTGTTCTGTCTCAGTTTGATTCCTGTTACGATGTCGCCGCGACCCGAGTCTAGAATGGTAGCAGTGCTAAGGGCATTCGATGCCCTAGGCAATGCACCGGAACAGACCCCGAAGGAACTTGAAAGATATAGGGTGACGTAATGCTTGGAGCATTTCACCAAGCTTAAACTTCCCAGTTCAATGGAACCGGTGAAGCCTGCGAGGCCGAAAAATGGTTGAAGCAAATCTTGAAGATCTTGGAGATCATACGGACATCGGAGCAGTACCGTGTGTCCCTAGCTGTACACCAGCTTGTCGGGGAGGCTGACAACTGGTGGGATACTGTCCGTAACCTACGGACTGTTGCAGACCTAACTTGGGCAGAGTTCGAGCAACTTTTCCTGGAGTGGTTCTTTCCACCTGTCCTGAAGGCACAGAAGATCAGTGAGTTCTTTGCTCTGACCCAAGGAAACAAGATCACTCACGAGTATGTTGTGGCCTTCACACGACTACTTAAGTACGTGCCAGCAATCGCCAAAGACTATCAGATGAAGGTTCATGGAGGGACTTCGAGACTCGATTCGACGCGAGTTACACTCGGACACTCCCTTGAGCTACAGTGAGACAGTAGCCGTCGCCTACGGCATAGAGGCTGATGAATCTGCACACCCAAGACGTGGGGATGGTCAGGGAAGCTCTAACCCACTGAAGAATTGCTGGGTGCACCGGAGGAAGCTCCGAGGAGGAAACTCCCAAGGATATGCCAGTTCCAGCAGTAACAGTGGATCTTCAGGAAGACGGGGCCCTGCACCCTACACTTATTTTGCTTGTGGCCAACCTAGACACACCAAGGTTCGCTGCCAGTTTGTTAACAACTCACAAGGAACGTCTTCTAGCTCTGGATTCCAGAATCCGAGGCCAGCTCAGTCGCTGTCAACTCAAATATCGCCAGCACCCTATCGACCACCGAATCCTACTCAGCAGCAGTACCGACCACCTCAGTCGCTGGCAGTGATGTACGAGCAGCAGATCACTGTACCATGACCTGCCAACCAGGCAAACCGAGGAAGAAACCGTGGAGGATGCAATCAAGGAGGACGTGGACAACTGTATGCAATCACCGGTGGAGAGACTACTAAGGCTTCTATCTTTGGCACCGCACTAGCTGGTACGATACTCATCTCTAACTCTAAGGCTAGAGTATTGCTTGACACTGGTGCATCCCATTCATTCATCTCTACATGGCTAGCTGAATCACTAGGATTAGAACCAACACCGCTAGGCGGAGTTTTCGATTTTAGCACACCACTTGGTGTGGGGACTGGTGTAGACAAAGTCTATAGGAAGTGCCAAGTTGTTATTGGCGGTAGGAAGCTCCAAGCCGATCTCTATCCAATCGAGTTGTATGACTTTGATCTAATTCTCAGGATGGACTGGTTGAGCAAGTATAGAGCACTCATCGATTGCGATCGATGCGCAGTATGAATCACGCCACCAAGCAAGGAAACCTTCAATATAAAAATGGCAGAACCCCTCTTACTTGCAAGTTCACTATTGAAGGCATGTTTTCGAGGGAGGAGAACGCTTGCTTGTTACATCATCATTGCAGCAGGGGAAAAGGCAAACATGGAGACCAATGGCTACATGCCGATTGTAGATGAGTACCCCGACGTATTTCCGGAGGAGCTACCAGGATTACCCCAGCAACGTAAAGTGGAGTTCCGCATCGACCTAGTTCCTGGTACCGAGTCGATCTCAATACCGCCTTATCAGATGGCACCAGCCGATATGAGCGAACTGAAGTTACAACTAGAGGATCTAGAAAGCAAGGGGTTCATCCGAAAGAGTTCATCACCTTAGGGAGCTTCGGTGTTGTTTGCTAAGAAGCATGATGGGACGCTACGTCTGTGCGTAGACTATCGACGACTAAACCAAGTAACTATCAAGAACAAGTATCCATTACCCAGGATCGACGAGTTGTTTGACCAACTCTTGGGAGAGATGTTCTTCTTTAAGATCGACCTTCGATCAGGGTATCACCAGTTGTGAGTGCGTGAGGAGGACATTCCGAAGACGGCTTTCCGAACGCGCTACGGGAACTTCGAGTTTGTTGTCATGCCTTTTGGGATTACCAACGCCCCAGCCGCATTCATGGACCTAATGAACCGAGTGTTTTGACCCTACTTGGATCAGTTCGTGATTGTCTTTATCGACGACATCCTCATCTACTCCAAGACGCAGGAGGAGCACGCTTATCATCTTCGCATAGTTTCGCAGACATTATTGGATCACCAACTCTACGCTAAGAAATCCAAGTGTGACTTCTGGCTCAGAGAAGTAAAGTTCCTTGGACATGTCATCTCTGCAGCTGGACTTTCAGTGGACCCTTCGAAAGTCAAAGCTGTACTTTATTGGGAACAACCACAGAACGTGACCGAAATCTGCAGTTTTCTTGGACTGGCTGGTTACTACCGCCGCTTTATCCAAGATTTCTCTAAGATCGCTCTACCATTGACCAAGCTGACAAGGAAAGGTGCAAAGTTTAAGTGGGATGACAAGTGTGAGAACGCTTTTGTGGAGCTTAAGACGAGGTTAACGACCGCACCTATACTAGTTCTTCCGAACAATGTCGACCCGTACCAAGTGTACATCGTCGCCTCGGGGAACGGACTAGGTTGTGTGCTTATGAAAAATGCCAAGTCGTGGCCCATGGCTCGAGACAATTAAAGCCGCAGGAGAGGAGCTACTTGACTCACGACTTAGAATTGGCTGCTATCATCTTCGCATTGAAAATCTGGAGGTGCTATCTCTATGGCACACAATTTGAAGTTTACTAGGATCACAAGAGTCTGAAGTACATCTACACTCAGCGTGATCAGAACCTACACCAGAGAAGATGGATGGAGTATCTGAAGGACTACAAGTTCAATATGCTCTACCATCCCGGAAAAGCAAATGTCGTCACTGATGCCTTGAGCAGAAAGACGAGAAGTTCGTTATCCAGCATCTTCTGGTCACAAAACGAGATGTTGAAAACTCTAGAGGAGTTTGGCTTATATCCCTAAGAGGGAAACCCTCAGGGGTACCTCGCGAGTTTAACTGTGAGGCCATAGTTACTACAACTCGTGGAAGAAAGCCAGTGGAACGACCCGGATACACATAAGCTCCGAGCACAAATCTACGCTGGAGAAGTCACCAACGAGTGGACAATTGGCAGAGATGGTTGTGTTAGATTGAAGGGCAGGATGGTTGTCCCTGAAAATGACCATATTAGGAAGCTGGTGCTAGAAGAAGCGCATCGTACATGCTTCACTATGCACCCGGGAACAGGAAAGATATACCAAGACTTGAAGCGCTAGTTTTGGTGGCGAGGGATGAAGAAGGATGTGGTCGACTACGTCGCCCGATGTGCAATATGTCAGCAAGTAAAAGCAGAACACCAACTACCAGCTGGACTAGTTCAACCGCTACCTATACCAGTGTGGAAGTGGGAAGACATCACCATAGACTTAGTCACCGGATTACAACGCTCGTCACGAGGACACGACGGAGTGTGGGTGGTAGTCGATCGACTAACAAATCCACCCACTTCATACCGCGGAAGATGGACTCACCTATAGAGTATTTTGCGGGACTGTACGTCAACACCATCATCAAGTTACACGGAGTGCCGAAGACTATCGTCTCTGACAGAGATCCTAGGTTCGCATCGAGGTTGTGGAAGAAGCTTCAAGAAGAGCTTGGAACATAGATAATTTTGAGTTCGGCATACCACCCTCAGACTGACGGACTATCTGAACGCACCATCAAGACTTTGGAGGACATGCTACGAGCTTGCGTATTAGACTTCGGAGAGAAGTGGTATGATTGTTTGCCACTCGCGGAGTTTATGTACAACAACAGTTATCACCGTAGCATAGGAATGGTACCTTTTGAAGCACTTTACGGACGGCCATGCAGGTCGCTACGTGTTGGGCTGAGGCTCAAGAACGGGCTTTACTAGGACCTCACTTAGTTCAGGAAACCACTGAAAAGATTCAAGTGGTTAAAGAGAAACTAAGAGTAGCCCAGAGTAGACAAAAATCATATGCAGACATGAGTAGGAGACCCCTAGAGTTTGGAGTAGGGGACTTTGTTTATATCAAGGTGAAACCTCGAAAAGGAATCAGTCGGTTTGGGGTCAAAGGAAAGTTGGCACCCCGATACATCAGACCTTTTTCGATAGTCCAAAGAATTGGGAACATGGCTTATCGGGTAGATTTGTCACAAGAACTAGGCATATCCACGACGTGTTCCACGTGTCTCAACTTAAGAAAAGTCCGCCAGAGACCCAGCAAGTCATAACTTGGAGAGACTTGCCACTGCAAAGTGATGCTACCTACAAGACAGAGCCTATACAGATTTTAGCATGAAGAACTAGACAGCTAAGGAACTGCGAGGTTTCGTTGGTGAAAGTTCAATGGACTCACCAAGGAAAGGAGGAGGGTTACTTGGGAACTTGAGGCAGAGATGCGTGAGAAGCACCCCCACCTTTTTAGCTAACCAGGTACAAATTTCGAGGACGAAATTTCTTTAAGGGGGGTAGAGTGTAGATCTCCGTACTTTTCTTGTTTATTTTAATTTGTCGCATAATGTGTGAAACTACGTATTCGTAAGGTACAAAAGTATTTGCGCTTAGGTTAAGACTTTGAGGTCATTTTAAAGGATTAAGAATTTAGAGAAAATCCAATTTGGGTCTAGGAAAGTATTTTTAAAGTATCGAGGCCTAGGACAAGCCCGGAAAATTTTCCCGAAAGGATTTGGTGAAGTGTCGGAGAAATAAGGATGTTTGAAGATGTATTTTCGGAGTGGGCTTGAGGGAAATTAAGAGAAAAAAAAGATGGAGCAGCCCAAGCCCACTTGGCCCAACAGGAGGGGCAATATAGACATTTCGCACTCATTAATGGGAGAAGTATTTAAGCAACACATCCCTCTCAAACCCTAGCCTCTACCCTCATTTTCCTTCAGCTCTCTCTCTCTCTCTCTCTCTCTCTCTCTCTCTACCCTTTCGCAAGAAATCGCCGCCGCCACACCACCGTCGCACCGCCTCCAGCCGCTGCCGTTGCCGGAACTCCGATCCAAGCCAAAATTTCCAGATTTTCTCCTCTTCATCCCCACTTTCCATTTCTCCAACCAAAATCAAGAAATTTGGCCATTTAATCCTCCAAAAACCCTAGAACCCGAAGCTAAAATTGGGGGTATTTGTGATTTCTTCTTTCCAAGTTCAAATCAAGGTAATCTTCCTCCTAATCTAGCCTCTATTCATCCGATATATACCTATTTCTTCCTAAATCCGAGTTTTTGATTTTGATTTGTGATTTTGATTGCATGAACCCGATTTTCCCCTAAACCATGAGGCTAGGCTACGGGTTTGGCAAGGATATGTGGTAAAGATCTATCCATGCAACCTTGTTTTCGAGTTTTTGGTTGTGATATTGATGTTGGATGGATTTGTAGGTGAAGAATGCCAAGGAGGAGGATTAGGCCGTGAGTCATGCAGAAGAAAGGGTAAGGAATGGGTTTTGGACAAACCCTAGAATTTTTAGAATTTATTTGGTTGATTTTGATTTTGATTTTGTTGAGCTATTGTTGTTGTTGGAAAAATTGTGAAAATTAGATCTTTGAGAAGGGTTTAATTAGTAGGATTTTATTAGCCTAATTTTCAAAGTGTTGGAATTTTGGTGTTGAAGATTTGGTGATTGTTGTTTTGTAATTTTGTCCAAAAGAAAAAGAAAAGGAAGAAGAAAAGAAATGGCTTTGTTTTTGGAAGAAAAAAGAAAATAAAGAAAAAGAGTAAAAGTTGGATTAAATGAGTTTTTACCGTGGTAAAGTGGTAAAAAGTGAAGAAGGTGAAAGTAAAGGTAAATTCGGTAAAAAGGAGGTAAATAGATAAAAGTGAAAGTGTGGAGGTAAAATTCATGGTAAAATTAAAATGGTGAAAAAGGAGGAGTGAATGGGTAACAGTAAAAGTAAAACTTTATTTATAATTATTTACTTATTTATTTTTAATAAATAAGAAATAATGGTAAATAAAGGAATACTTGGTCAAAAGTCAGAGTTGACCAGGGTTGACTGACCTCGTAAAACGTGAGGATCGACTCGACTTTGGTCGCTCAGATTGGCGAAAGTTTAGCGGAGCGATAAAGACGTTTTTCCTTTCTAAGAAAGAAGTTAGTTTCTCAAATTGGTAAAGGTTGAAAGAAATAATTAATGGCCTCATTCAAATAAAAAAGATTTAGTATGCGTGATTACTTAAAGTTGATCATGATGTTTACCTGGATAATTACTTACAAACTAAGTAATGGTTCAGTGATAGGAGCACAAAGTGTGACGTTTTTAATATGTATTTTCCCTTATTTGGCTAAGTTACTCTCTTAAAATTACTAATTATAACATATTTTCTGTTTTTAGGTACTTCAAGAACGGAAATGGAGAAAACAGGCAAAAAAGAGCAGAAATGAGCGTAAATTAAGGACAAGTCATTTTAGAAACTTTCCTCGTTCATTTTAGGAAATATTTCCTATTTTGTTTTAGGGAAACTTTCTTCCTTTGGATTTTCCTATTTCTGATTTTATTGTTTTATAGAGAGAATTTAGGAGTCCATCACATTAAGAACTCTTGATTGATGAAATCAAGGAAAACTTAAAAGAGAAGAAAACTTGCATAAATCAGGAAGAATTCAAGGAGATAAAATGGAGTGTTATATTCAATATTTATTCTAATTATTTTAATTATCTTATTTCCTATTTATTATGACACTAATTAAATTCTGATTTTTCTTGATTATAGGAGTTCATTGTGTACACAATTCTTGGAAGAAGAAATTAGTGCAATTTAAAGGAGATGAATAAGGGATGTATCTAGTCACTATTTAGGGGAAAGAGAAGGAGCATATTAAGGGGAAGAGAGATCAGAAAAATCAAGACTTTGTCATGAGCAAATCAAGGAAATTTGGAGGAGAAATCACCTCTAGATGATTGGCCATGATTGCATCACAAGAGAGGAGGATTCCACTATAAATAGTAGCAATTCTTGAAGCCAAAATCATCACTTCTTCACACAAAATTCAGTTCATTAACTTAGCTCTCTTCTCTCCAAAACCCTCTCCAAAATTCAGAAAAAGCCTCTCGTCGTGAAGAGTTTTAGGACTTCTCCAAGGCTGTTCGTGTTCTTGAAGGCCTAGCCCTGTGTTCTCTTGACGTTCTCCAAGTTTCCTTGAAGATCAAAAAGTGTAACCCATGGCCCTTATTTCTGTTTTCATAATCTTTAGTATTAAATTTCAGATTTTGTTTTTGAACTTTGTTATTCGAGTTGGATTTTTGTTAAGAACAAGTTTATGTTAGTAATTTTCAGATTCATTTCTTTATGTTCTTGAGTTGTTTATGATATTTTTACAATCTGATTTTGTGCCATCCTTTTATATCTTTAAGCATATGATTTTGTTTGAACAATGATGTTAATTTGCAGGTTAATAAAGCCAAATTTGTGTTCTGATTCACCTAATCGTTTTAGGGCAGAAATTGAAGTGATAAAGGCTATGTACAATGGTCGAGATTATATGCTACATGTTTGTGCGTTTGTAACTTCTTATGGATGCATACATTCTAATTGCACTTAATGATTCATATTTAATGTTGACGGATGCTCTTCAGTATTAATGTGATGTTTTATATGAAATATTTTAAGTTATGGACTTTTCCTAACTTAGGAGATTAAAAAGAAGAATTAAAGTGGTACTCGATCTCTTCAGACTTGTACTTCGAATTCATTTCTGATATTAAGTGTTGGCAAGATTTTAGGTTGTATAGATTGAAACAATTCATTGCATGTTGATATGGTTTGAAAATTCTGATTTGAGTGTGAAGAAGTCAATCACATGTATATATATTTATCTTTTGTAGATAGTTTTATTTGTTTCTTTTTTATTTTAAGTAGATTAGAAACCAAATTTCAAAACCCCCTATTTTATTCTTTTATTTGCTAGCTAATTGACCTTTTTGTGTAGGTGTACCCTACAATCCCCAGACTGAACGATCCCTGCTTATTCTATACTAACAACTACATTTTGCAGGGTTAAATTGTGAGGCTATTTTAGCCGCATCATTCAGGAAACACGATCGTTAAGGAAGCTTAAGCGGAAAACATCAGAGTGTGGAATACGCCGGCATTTTCCAGATAGGGTGAGCTGTCCCTTCCTTGTTAGAGGCTTTTCGATATATGTGGAATGCTCTAGTATAATATTATGTTTCCTGCAAGTACGTTTTTGGTTGTTCATTAGTTGATGCCTCGTGAGACCTATGTTTTCATAACTGATAATTGTTGATTGTGAAAACCAAGGTTAGATTTTATTCTTTTCACTACTACAAAAATCGAAACACACAACACTCATCACACAACAGAACTAAAATCTGCTGTTGTGTGTTAACACAAACTCTATCATACAACGGTACAATTATGTTTCTGTTGTGTGAATATAAGCAAATTGAAAACTTTTTTTTAAGAAGATATTGCACAACTGAATTGAGAAGTTTCCGTTGTGTGAATGTGAGGCCTAGATGGAAGGAAATGAGCACATAATTCCCTCCCAAAAGGAGCTCAATTTGAATTATCCACACAACAGTTTTTTGGATATTTGTTGTATAATGAAATGTTGCATGAACTTTGAGAAATCCTTTAGGTACACCTAGTGCAAGTTGCAAAAATTTGTACAATCGATTGTGATAGTGCTGTTGTCTGAGCATGGAAACAAATTGCACAGCGCGGCAGAATTTCACTCAAATGAAACCTATAATCACAGGCGGCAAATTTTCCCTCTCAGCCTGCTTTGTAATTATATGCTCATACAACGGTGCTTTAATTTTCTGTTGTTGGAGAAACTTGGAAGTCCCCCACGTACTAAACAACTCAAGTAGTCTTTATTGAAATCAATAGTCTCGATTGGGGTTTACTCCGCAT
>LYNE01001507.1:24255-38678 GCA_001662545.1 Rosa x damascena | reverse complement strand
TATAGTAGGATCTTTACCCCAAGCATCGTTACACGCTCACAAGGCTGTACCCTTTTAGTTTTTTGAGGTTTCTTTTCGTAGATTCTTCAACTTCATTTTCTTTTCTACTAAAGTTACATGTATAGTTGTATAAGACGATTATAATATTCTATCTACCCTAAAATCATAATGCCTGTACCTGTTTGGTGTTTCTAGGTAGTGGCCTGCTCATTTGGGTTATCGACTCTAGAAAGAGTAATGTAGATATAAAAAGATATGATGAAGAAATTTGTGGTTAAACAAAGGCAGAGTTGATGACCTCTCAAGAGTTGTTTTACTCCAGCTTAATTTAGATGAATGTAAGAAACAAATTTTAGCTCACAATTCTCATTTGGTGCTGATAGGTATATGACTATGGGAGCAGCTTGGTTCAATGGTGCTTTTATCAAGGTGGCAAAGGCAGGCCAGGCTACAGGTACGAAAACCAGAGAAAAGTTCCATATGGCTGTGTCAAACTTGACTGCAAAGGTAGGCTTGCTTCACTTTGTATTATTTATGCAAAACAAAGTTACATGTGTGTATCCACCCTCTAATAATCAACTGTGCTACAAATTTCAGAGAGCTATTTTTTGTTTGTTAGTTTGGAAGAATGTGCTAGCTGTCATTATTTTCTTTGAAATTGAGAACTCCCCTTATTTTCTTACTAGAGTTTTATACAAGTTGAATTTGTTAAGTTTGGGTATTGATTTTGGTGGTTCAGTTTTCAGCAATTGGTTGGTTAAGATTTTTCTATATTACTTTTGCCTTGTTATATTTCGCTTTATTGCTGGTTAGCTTTGTTGCGTATGCTAGTACCATAGCTTTTCTTTTGGTTGATTGCACTCCAAGTTTCTTTTCTTCTTTGAAGATTGGACTTTCATTGTGGACATTTTATTTATTACAAAGGTAATGCTTACAGACTTTGGCTACATGAAGAAAAGAAGAGGGAAGAAAGGGGAAGGAAGGGGAAGGAACGAAGATAGAAGAAAAGAAGGGGGAAGAAAGGGAAGGAGAAGGGAGAGGTGTAGAGATTGGGTCTCTCAAGGGCTGCGACACAAGTTATTGGGAAGACAAGGAGAAAGTGTTCAGCGAAGTTCGATTTGTTGTTCAAGGAGGGTTGTGTTAGAAATTGGCCATTTGGGTAGTTTTGATTTCAGAAGAAAAGGGTTTCTTTTCAAGTTGCTTAGCATCTTTTATTGTTTTACTACTGTGAGTGACTTTGTTATACTTCTCAGTTTTTATTTTTTGTTGTTGGTTTTACTTTGGCTTATTTAGAATTTGTTAAAGCTTTTGAAGTGTTAACTAATTGGTTGAGTTTGGTGTTTGATGACATGAGTTTTGGAGTTATTTGACACTGCCACAAAGAAAGTGTCTTCCTCATATGTTTTGTGACATTGCCAAGCTTGTTGAGACTGGCCAGGAAGCTATAGCTTGGATTCTGGCAATTTCTCTTTTTTCATTGGGGTTAATTTACTCACACAGTATCGAGAACAAGTTCTTAGTTTTTGGTTAGTAATGATTTGGTATATGTATTTCAGGTAGAGCATATTATTAGAGAAGAGAATATGATGGTAGCTCAGGAGACCATCGAGCTATATATTTGCTGGGCTTATTTCTATTCACAGATTGAGGTCTGCTGATTGCTTCTTCTAAATATATTGCAAAGAAACTGGGGCCTTGTGTGCAGCGAAGGAAGTTGATCTCCTTCCTGATGATCCTAAATATGCAAAAAGTATAAAGCAATTGGAGCAGGTCCTTCCAGGTTTTATTGAAGCCAAAGGCAGTTGAAGGATAAGAGCCATTGAGAATACGAATGTTTTTGATTCATGTATAGCTAGGAATGCTCTTGTTTGGTACATTATCTAGTTACTTGAATGTATAGATGTTTGAATAATGGTACTTGAATTATATGGATTATAGTACTGTTTATATGGTAATATATCGAGCATTATTTCTGTGAATATTCTTCTTGTTGTCCAAGGTTCAGTCATACAACACAACGTAGAATAATGTGTTGTATGACTGTAAAAGAGTTCAAAATTAAGCCTTCTCCTACAACAGTTACTAGATGTTAGCGAATTCGATTACAATATTCACACCACAGTTAAGACAATATAGATGTTGTGTGAACTAACAACCAACAATAGAAAATAACAAAATTTTGTTGTGTGAGATTCATAACACACAACAGAAATAAAATTATCCTTGTTGTCTGAATCAATCAACAGACAACAGATATCATTTCATTGAGTTGTCTGTTACTGATCTCAGACAACAAAGAAATTTTTTTATCTGTTGTGTGTTATGAATCTCAGACAACAAAGAAATCACAACTGTTGTGTGTTATGAATCTCAGACAACAGCTAAATTTCATTTTCTGTTGTGTGAATGGCCATGTCACCTGCGCAGAATTCGCACAACGGAAATAATTATCTGTTGAGGAAATGAATATTGGACAACGGTGAAATCACCGTTGTGTGATTTTTCAATCACACAACACTCGTTTAAACCACAGTGAGGCTGGTCATCACACAACTCCAAATATCTGTCGTCTGATTAACTTATTGTAGTAGTGTTTATTTGCTAATTGACCTTTTTGTGTAGGTGTACCCTACAATCCCTGAACTGAACGATCCCTGCTTATCCTATACTAACAACTATATTTTGCAGGGTTAAATTGTGAGGCTATTTTAGCAGCATCATTCAGAAAACACGATCGTTAAAGAAGTTTAAGCGGAAAACATTAGAGTGTGGAATATGTCAGCATTTTCCAGGTAGGGTGAGCTGTCCCTTCCTTGTTAGAGGCTTTTCGATATATGTGGAATGCTCTAGTATAATATTATGTTGCCTGCAAGTACGTTTTTGGTTGTTCATTAGTCGATGCCTCGTGAGACCTGTGTTTTCATAACTGATAATTGTTGATTGCGAAAATCGAGGCTAGACTTGCATGTTGAGATACTGTACCCTTTGTATGTTTGTGCTTGTGACCTGAAAGTGAATGGCACCTAGACGCGTTGATTCTTAGGGATCCCACGGTGTCGATAACTGTGAATCTCCGGAGGGGGCTGTGCTCCTATATTTGTCGAGGAAGGATGAGTACAGACAGTGAACTAGTTATAGGAGACTCAGGACTAGGAAATGGACACTTTCGCTACTTGTAGTCATAAGGACTACAAAATAGTTGGCCGGTTCTCGAAGGATGACGAATCGGGTCGGTCACCGATTTATTTTAGTTTAGCCAGCAGGTAAGTATCTCGGAGCTCCAAGTTGTGTGAACCATGCTGCATATGATTTCCTGAAACGAAACAACTATGATTGTTTTTGTTTGCATTTGTTTTACTCGATTTTACAAATGCGCGCAATCTATATTCTAGCAGCTATGTTTTACCTATTAGTTTTCAAACCTAACTAAGGTTGTGTCGGCCCCTATTGGGCTAGCGAGGACGAAATGCTCACCCCTACATTTCAGGTTACAACGAGGTCATTTCGGACAATTTGGATTAGAAGTGGGTCATTGGCCGAGTCCGTGTGTTGCTGTTCCTGTTGCTTGAAATTCTTCCATGTTGATACTTTATCGATTTACTCTCCTCTTTCAATGTTGAACTCTGTGAGGTCCGCTTACCTGGGAGCGTGCCTCACCCCATTGTTTTATTGTTATTGTTGAACTCCTTTCATTTCGGTTATGATGTAAGCCCTAAGGCGTCACAGTGCACTTGCCCACTTAATTTTTTTAAGCATTTTCAGACTTGTTAATTTGAATGTTGGGTTGTTGATTTAAAGTATTTTCTTAAAAGTTTTTCTTGGTCTCCTATTTTCTAAAATTTGCTTTTTCAAAAGGCCTTGTAGTATTAAGTTGGTAGGTCTACAGTACGTCTACTACGTATCGAGCTCCTATTGGCTTAATATTACGGTGCTGTGGTATACCCATTCGGGTCGCCACACCCACATGGCTTGTGGGCCCCCCTAAGAGGGTGTTACTTATGCTTGGTGATGTAGCAAATCCTCCATATTATTGGAAGTATGTACAGAGCAAGAACCCCTACAGTTCAGCTTTTGGTCTCCCCTATGAAGAAGAAAGGAGGGTAAAAGAAGGGAGGTTGCAAGTCCCCGAGAAAAGAAGAGAAAAACGATAAAAAACTTCAAAAACGAAAACTTTTAGTAAAAAATACATCGAAATAGTGATCGGAAAGTCGTGGGAAAAATGCTGGAAATCCCACCGAAAATCTGGCTGGTGGGCTGCCCTTTTTTTTCCTCTCGGCCCAAGCTTGCTCCTCTTTTCTTCTTCTGGGCCGCGGGTCTCCTCCTTTTTTTTTTGGGCCGCATGTGCCTTCTCTCTTTTGGGCTGCGCCTCCTCCTCCTTTTTTTGTTTTTGTTTTTTTTTTCTTGGAATAGGATCTGGCTATTCAAGACGTGCAGCAGTTTCGAAGGCCGGTCCTGTCAATTTATGGCCAGTTCCTGAGGTTCTGTTTCCGGTTCCAGTATCCTGGGATCGAGATGCTACTACTGGAAAATTTTGGTAGCAATTGGAGGTCTGGAAGGTGGTGAACTGATGGAATATTTGCTATAGGTGGTTTGGAGCTTCCGGTGGCCGGTTCGGTAGGTTTTCGGCTGGTTCTAGAATCCTTGTGTTGAGGGTTTCAGGGTGTGCAGCAGGGGCCGAAAGGGTTTTAAGGTTTTGTATTCGGATTTAGTGTTTTGGCTATTAGGTTTTAATATTAGGGCGTCGTGCTGATAACGTGTTTAAGGAAAACTGAGAAATTGGAAGAGAATTGAGTCGTACTTTCATTGATAATATGGGCCTCTTTATATAGAGGATTACAAGACATATAATCAGAGTTGTATAAGGAAAGATAATCGTACAATTAATCGGATATCTATGAATATCTCCTAGAATATCTCCAATTCAATACCTTATTACAACTAAGTCAAGTAACTTAGAGTTTGGGTCAGACACATATTCTAGATTTACTTGAACAATTCTAACTTCATAAAAAATGTTCATTATTAATTTTTTCTGTAGTAATTTCTTATATCTATATTGTTCTTAAATTATAATAGATAAAATAAATTAAACCAAGAGCAGTGGTATATATGTGGGGACTCAACCGATGTCGATCACTGGTTAATTAATTACTTCAAAACAATCAATAATTGTGATGATAATCAAAGTGGTTATGTACATGTACGTGAACCACCTGTGAATGCCTCCAATAACAATCAATACGATCGACCATCTTTGTGCTTTGTTGTCCAAACTCCAAACTGCCCCTTCTAACAATCAATACGTGGGTCTGGACTCCTTTGGTTTCTTGGGGCAAGTAGCTAGCTGTATAGATGGGTGACTGTAAGTGTTCGCAAAGTAAAGATCGACTTGCCTCCACTTATTACTTCTGATACTTCAGTCTAATCTCTCAGCCCTTGCTCGTGGAGCTCATAGTTTTAGGTGTCCAAACTTGGGATAACTAGTTGCATATGAAGGGTTGTCTCACATGCATGTTACCAAGTAGTAGTACAAGTAATGACGGCAGCTTATTAATTAGCAGCCATTTGTCGGCAACTTGAACATGTGGAATTGTTCTCAAAGTTGTTATATGACATATAAGGAACGAAGAAGAATGACTGATAGAGAAATTAAGTCCGGTTTGAATCACACTTCTTCGGTAATACCTATATATATGTTTAACCTGAAATGATAAAAAGAATGCTGTACAAATTATGGTCGCTCACTATGGGATTCTCTGTATCCTTCGACTTATGAAAATTCCTTTTATCCAGGCTTACAACCTTAGAACGGTGCCTGAATATATGAATGGGAAGCTGCTGTTATTTGGACGTTCAATATGTGAACTCGTATGTATTTTGACCTTGTTAGTTACAATGTGATTTTGATATCTAATAATTTTTTTTTTTTTTGGTAAAATAAAACATACTGAATATTATATTGAAGTTTAGTTTTCTTTATCACAGGGATTAATGGCAGTGCTTAATTGCAATATCATGCATGGGAAATTTCTTAACCTGTCTTTGCCAAAGAGTGAGACAAGCTATAAGAAGACGTCAAAGGGTAGACCAGCGAGGGCAGATTTTCACTCCTTCCATGCTGTAGTGTGGGAGTAAATATGGGCAGAGTAAAGGTTAAATGCTTCCCTAGCTTTTTGTTTCCTAGTAAAGTAGGTTGTTCTACCTTATGGTGGGTTTGCAATGATTCGCATGGAAGAGAAACTTGCCCTCGTGTGAGTTTCCAATATACCAAGCTGCTGACTGAGATCTCAATAAGTATAATTTTAGTCTAATAATTTACAAAACTAGGACTTGTTCTAAAAATCCATTTAAATGAGCAAAATTCTAAAATAAGATTTCAGAAGAAACATAAATTGTTCTCAACTACCCAATGGAAAGTTGGCTTTAGCAGGTCCCGGAAAATTAAAGTTGGCTGGAATGATATATAGTGTATTCTCCCGCCCCAAGGACTAGGCCAATCCTTAACCATAAGAGACACACATCATTTCATTATGTTATAAATGTTTCAATAATTCCTGTGATTTGGCCACTTAGTAGAAAAAGACACTATTTTTTTTTTCTTTTTTTGAAAGGGAAAAAGACAATATATACTTGGTTGGTGAGTATTGATCCTCCATTGTGTGTGTGTGTGTATATATATATCATCTTTATCTGTGTGTGTAATTGCATTGTTTGCCCTAATGTGGGTGCAGGTGAAGAATGTCGATCAACGTGAGAGTGCGGGAGTCAAGGGTGGTGAAGCCATCAGAGGAGACACCTCGACATGCACTGTGGATTTCCAACTTGGACGTAGTGATATCCAACACTCACATGGGCAGCGTTTACTTCTACCGGAGGCAAACCGGTGTCCTTGGTGATAACTTCTTCGAGCCGCGCGTGCTAAAGGACGCACTCAGCAAGGTCCTCGTGCCCTTCTACCCCATAGCCGGTCGACTGACACGAAATGAGGATGGTCGGCTGCAAATCGATTGCAATGCGGAGGGTGTGCTGTTTGTTGAGGCGGAAAGCAGCTCCGTCGTGGATGACTTTGGGGACTTTGCTCCCACCCTCGAGTTCCGGCGGCTCATCCCCGCCGTTGATTATACCGCTGGGATATCCTCTTATCCTCTCCTGGTCTTACAGGTATTCAGAGTTTGTGATTTTGGCTAGTTACGTAGAGTAAGTTTTTATCCTCTTATCTCTTATCCTCTTGTCCTCTTATGTCCTTCAATGAATGAGCATAGCCCTGCACTAACAAATATACGGTTCTGACAACAATGTATATTACTCTCGTGATTAACCATCCATGAAGAACTCTCATTATATGTTTACAGTGGTTCATTACTAACATGAGGATTCCGTATTAAACAATTGCACTAAATTATAATTAAATGACAGTAAATACATAACTGAAATATAGCATGACCTTATGGATTGTAACCAAATCGTAGATAACCATTTTGGGAAGGATTTGGACACACTTTTCAAGTGAAATATGACTTTGTTTTGCTGAACTTAGGGCTGCCACTTGGTTTGCCAAACCAACCGAATACTAATTGATATTTTGAGTTTGGTAAATCGACTTTACCGATAAAACCGAAATCGAAAATTACTTAAAAAGTTGGTTTGGTTTTATTGAATAACGAATCTACTGATTATCTAAATATTAGTTTTATATATTATAGTTTTCAATATACATATACATGTATATTAAGAAATAAACATAAAAATTTTCATAGTAGCATGAACATTACTACATATACTACATTAATAGTACATGTATTTTAAGTCACTTGGTCAAAGATGGTTAAATAACCTTATTGAAAATGGCTAAAACTTAAGGCCATGCTTACAAAATAGCTTTTTGATAAGTAGATGAATACAAAGTTTACGACTATAAAATTGAAAAACCTAGTATTGTTTGTTCTAATTTATATTACAAAGAATTAGATGTTCTAAAATTAGTAATACTGAAAACTGAAATATTGAATTTGATAGTTTGTAATTGGTAGCTCAATTTTAAAACCCAAAGTCTTGGTTTTGAAGTTGGTGATACCTATAACTGATTCGAATCGACTGAGTTATTGTCCTATGCCTGAACTACAAAACTTATACCTGGAAGTTGATTTCTTAGCTAATTCTATAACTAGTAAAAAGGTATAATGCATTAAGAAATTTTGGATATTTAGAGTATATCTGTCCACTTATACATGAAAAAATGACTTCGTTTGTATAAGTTAATTACCACATTTCCAAGCCCCTTTTTTATTTTTTGCGCACAATTTTTTCTTTTTATTTAATTTTGGATCAAAACAGTCGGAAAAAGAAATATTGATGTTTTTGTTGTTTGCACGTTCTAACTAATATTGTTCCTTTTTATTTGTCAATAACTCTGCTACACGCCCTCCCATTTATTACACTGTCAGGGTTACATTTCATTAATGCAATACTTAACCTTGTTTTTGATTTTATACATTGCCACTGGATTTAACTCTAAGCAGGTTACATATTTCAAATGCGGTGGAGTGTCACTTGGTGTTGGCATGGAACACCGGGTTGCAGATGGATATTCAGGTCTCCATCTTATAAATACATGGTCTGATATCGCTCGTGGCCTCGACCTTACAATTCCACCATTCATCGACCGCACACTACTATGTGCCCGAGATCCGCCCCGGCCTGCATTCCCCCACATCGAATACCAACCCGGTCCGTCTATGAAAACTCCTCTTGATGCTGCTGAGATGACACCAACAGTGGTCTCCATTTTCAAGCTGACACCAGACCGGCTCAACACCTTGAAAGCCAAGTTTAAACAAGATGGGAACAACACCATCAAGTTCAGCTCATATGAAATGTTGGCAGGTCATATATGGCGATGTGCATGCAAGGCACGCCGACTCCCCGATGATCAAGAGACCAAACTGCATGTCGCCACTGATGGAAGGTCCAGACTGAATCCTTCACTCCCTCCGGGTTACTTTGGCAACGTGATTTTCTCAGCCGGGCCATTCGCTACAGCAGGGGATCTCCAATCTAAACCGATTTGGTATGCTTCAAGTTGTATACAAAATGCTTTGGCACGTATGGACGATGAGTATCTTAGATCAGCAATCGACTATCTTGAGCTTCAGCCTGATCTTTCGGCACTTGTTCGCGGGGCTCATAGTTTTCGCTGCCCAAAAATGGGGATTACTAGTTGGGCTAGGCTGCCGATCCATGATGCTGATTTCGGCTGGGGTCGACCCATTTTCATGGGACCTGGAGGGATTGCATTTGAAGGCTTGTGCTTCATTTTACCGAGTGCAAGTAAAGACGGGAGCTTATCAGTGGCCATTTCACTCCAATCTGAACATATGAAATGGTTTTCGAAGTTCTTATATGACATATAACGGGGACAGGAGATTGAAAAGCTTGAGCAGTTAAAATAGGTTTGAAGCTTATGAGGGGATGCTTATTACGTGTTCCAACATGAAGTGATGCCAAATAAATGTTATACACATATTTTTGACGCTAGCTGATCGATGGGAAGCCACTATTTATTCGATCTGGACATTCATTTTGTGTATTGGTTAATGTGTGTTGTTAGACTTCATTATAGTAGCTCTGTGGTCGACTTCTCCACAGGACTGCGGGACAGTGCTGTGATCTTCATATTTTAGGATTAGAGTTATTTTTGGACAATTCGTAGTCTATGAAGTGCTTTCATAAATGGCTCAATTCTAAGAAAAGTCTGGTAGAGTAAATCCACCAATGATTTGTTATCCAAGTTGGGATTTTTGTTAATGTTGTTCAGTTTTATGGATTTAGTTCAAGGATTTTATGCTTTGGTTTTTTTTTTTTTTTTGAAATGGGGCTGGTGCGGCTGCCCTCAAGTCTTGATTAATGAAATTGCAGAATATAAGGGGGGGGGACATAGAGCATGAACCCCAGATTACAATAAACATAAAGAGAACATCCTGAAATAATATCAGAACTCTTCACAAAATCTATGTATTCTAACAAGCACCAATTAGCAAAGAGTGCACGAATGGCTACTCTATTTGCTTTGATATAGCGGTGACATACCGGAAAGATAACTCTATAACGAAGAAGCAAAATTACAGATAACACAGCTTTCCCACTATGTTGCCGCACGGAAATAAATCCGGCGACACTCAATTTCATCATGTCACTAGGAGGTTGCGTCCATTTGATCAAGCAAATAGCTCGCAGCCTCGCTAGGCCAGACAAGGCACATTGAATGTGCATACCAGGCGAAAGCCCACATCTCCCTACCAAAATGCGATAGGGACTTATTTTCGGCATAAAGCCGTTGTTAACTAGAAAATTAAAATAAACTTAAATAGTAAAACAAACTATAATTAATTCTGGGCCTAACTGAGCCCATGAAGCTTCTCTGGCCCACTCAACAATGGACTCACTGCAGCCCATTAGCGAGGCCAACAAACCTTGCACTAGACCCACCAACGTGGCATCACTGGTTCCGTCGCACTGCCTCCAGACCACCACCGCCCTAGTCAGTCCACCGCCGGCGCCCCACCATCGTCGCCCCACGCACCAAGGTCTCCACCAAGGAGTGCCCATAGAGAAAGTCGGAAAAGATCCCGTACAGCCCGGATCCGGGCTGCTCTCACGAGCAAGCCTCGATGTCGACCTTAGCCACCACCCATCGAACGCAGGAGAACCCAGCCCTTTCGCCACAGGACCACCACCAAGCACTAGCCAAATCGCCCAGGACCGTGCTCTCCATCATCACTCTGACCAGATCACCCGCGATCTAAACCAGATCAACCAATGGCAGCCACCAACCAAACCACATCCAACCACCGCTAGTAGCCATCAAGCATCGAAACGAACCACTCACACGTCAATAATGAACGGCAAGAAAGAAAACAACCCGTCCGACGACAACGTTGCAAGGACGTGCCGCCGGATGAGCACAAGATAGAGTTGGGGAAGTCCTAGGCATGTGCGGTGTGTTCTAGGGTTTTAATGTACCTCGTAATAATCTCTCTTCTTTATGCTTTGGTTTATTTGTTTGTCTATTTGTTTTTTTTTTTCTAGTGCACTCTAGGTGTTCGTTGAAATGGCTGTGAGAAACTATTGTGTCTCTTCCTCTCCAACAAAATATTGGTATAAGAGTTTAGGGGTAGAGGTCTCAAGTTCGGACCGCACCGTTTGATAAAAGAAGGTTAACTTACTTAAATTATGATGGATTGCATGAATAATCATGCCTGTGATATTCTGGTTTACAATAATGTTGTTCAACTTTTGGAAAATCTGCTTTAGATATATTGTTCACTAGATCTGCTTGAAAAAGAGCTTGAAATAACAAAGTTAAAGTTATGACATATTTACCTATTGTATTTGAACAATAGTTCTCAGTAAGTCCTGCTCCTTACTCTGATGTGGAAATTAAAAAGGCTTTGTTCCAAATGCATCCTTCTAAAGCCCCAGGACCGGATGGTATGTCACCCTGCTTTTTTCAAAAAATATGGAATGTGGTTGAAAGGGATATGTGTTTTGCAGTTCGGGAGATTTTGAGTACTGGCAGTATCTCATACGAATCAAATTTTACGCATCTTACATTGATTCCAAAGATCAAAGAACCCAAACTTCCATCGGACTTCAGACCTATTGCTCTTTGCAATGTTGTATACAAGATTGCTTCGAAGGTTCTGGCCAATGGACTCAAAGTACTTCTTCCTCACATCATCTCCCCATTACAGAGCGCCTTTGTTCCAGGTAGACTTATCTCTGACAACACTCTGGTGGCCACTGAAATAGCCCATTTCATGAAAAAGCTTCGTAGACAGGCTGAGGGTTTCTTCTCCTTAAAATTGGATATCTCCAAAGCTGATGACCGCTTGGAATGGCAGTACTTGGAGGCGGTGCTGCTTAAATTAGGATTCTGTTGAAGTTGGGTGAATGTAGTACTTGCTACTGTGAAATCCGTTAGTTATTCCATACTGTTTAATGGCTCGCCTACTGGACTCATTTTACCTACTAGAGGTATACGTCAAGGTGATCCACTATCCCCGTATTTGTTCATATTGTGTGCCGAGGGCCACTCTGCATTGATTTCCTCGTCGGTTCACAATGGAACTATCAAAGGCCTCAAGATGACTCCCCCAACCCCTACCATCCATCATCTTCTTTTTGCGGATGACAGCTTCCTGTTTGGTGAAGCCTCAGTGCGTGAATGTCGATCTTTCAAACAGGTACTTTCTATTTATGCACATGCTTCTGGTCAACATATCAATTTACAGACATCTAGTGTTGTCTTTAGTGGCAATGTTCATCCACAGCACAAGAATACCCTAGCAAACATACTTGGCGTGCAGTGCGTTACAGAACATGGTCTCTATTTGGGTTTACCTATCCAAGTTGGACACAACAAGAAGGCTATTTTTGCCTACCTGAAAGAGAGGCTCTCCAAGAAGCTGATTAGTTGGCGCTCCAAAATTTTGAGCTCAGGGGGTAAAGAACTCCTAATCAAGGCTGTTTCTCAAACTCTCCCTACTTACGAATGAATTGTTATGCTTTACCTAAGTATTTTGTGATGAGCTTCAACAGTTATGTTGCCAATTCTTCTGGGGAAGTTCTGAGGATAAAAGAAGAATCCATTGGAGATCTTGGGAGAGAATGTGTCTACCCAAAGATAAAGGGGGCATGGGGTTTAAACATCTCCATTCTCATAACCTCACTATGTTGTCGAAACAAGGTTGGCGTTTGCTATCTCATTCGAAATCCCTTGTGGCACAAGTCTTCAAAGCTACAATATTACCCTTACATAACCTTTCTCACAGCTGACATGGGGGAACGTCCATCATATTCTTGGCGTAGTCTTATGGAGGCAAGGCCGGTGTTACAGGCTGGTTTACTCTGGTGTATTAGAGATGGACAAATAGTCAACATTTGGGAGGATGACTGGATACCAAATGTCTCTCACTACTTGATCACTCGACCTTCAGATTCAGTTTTTGAATGAGTTGCTGACCTAATCCACACGGACTCACTGTCTTGGGATATGGCAGCAGTGTATGACTGCTTTGAACCTCATATAGCCTCACAGGTTTTATCGATTCCACTCAGCAGTCACTTTGGACGAGATCGACCTTCCTGGAAGCTTGATAAGAAGGTTTTTTTTTTCTTCTGTTAAATCCAAGTATAAAGTGGCCTGTGACTTCTCGATTGGTAATCTCCTTGCCTCTGCTTCTACCGGTGATCCGTATGGACCAGTTTGGAAGGCGCTATGGAAGGCCAAAGTGCCAAGTAAGGTGAGCTGCAAATAACCTCCTCCCTACCTGGACGGCTTTGACTTTTAAGGGGTACACTGGATCCGTACAGTGCGTATTGTGTGCCATGTTGAGAAATTGGAGCATGTCTTTTGTAATTGTGCTTTTACTCAGGAGATTATTGGAACTCCCCCATTCTCTATCCCCCCGTCCTCTTGGAAAGATTGGTTATTAGATCGAGCTCTTTCTATGACTCCTGGAGCGTTTGACCAACTGTTGGTCTTACTTTGGAGTGTGTGGAAAGACCGTAATGATAAACTATGTAATGAGCATACTCAACCTAGTGCTACCATTGTGGCTAGAGCTATGGCTTGGCATGAGGAATATCTACAAGCTACTAGTTCTTCTCTCACTCAATTCGAGCCGGAGACAAACCTAGCAAGGTATGGGTTAGTCCTGAGGAAGGGAGTGTGAAACTCAACGTGGATGGGGCTTTCTTGGCCTCTATTCCTTATGGTGGTACTAGAGGGGTACTGAGAAACTCTCTTGGTCAGTTCCTGGCTAGCTTCTCTTTCCGAGTGGGCTTTGTCACTTCCCCATTGCATGTTGAACTCCTTGCAATAAAACATGGCATACAATTATTGCAGGTCATGCAGATTACTCATGCAACTATTGAGAGTGATTGTCTAGTGGCTGTTCAGGCTACTGCTTCTCAAGCTCCTACCTTGTCTCCGTTAAGTGCATTAATCACAGATATCCAAGGTATCCTAGCTGGAAGTGAGGGTTTTAAACTCCTCTATGTTCCTCGGCAAGCTAATGCAGTAGCTCATCGATTGGCAAGTTTTAGTTTTGAATCCAATGTTCATCTTGAATGGTTTGTAACTGCTCCAGATTTTATTCTGGATGCCCTTATGTACGATTTTAATCGTATCCAGTAATAAACTTTCTTCTTTTCAAAAAAAGAAAAAAAATAGTTCTCAGTAAGTCAGTATTCACAAGTTACTCATGTAGCTATGCATTAATATAAATTTATAATTCATATCAATTTATATACTCAAAATAGAGTAACTTCTCATTTTGGAATATATCCAGACAACAATTTATTTAGACTTTAGGGCACACCTTCTGATTGTAGATATTCAATCTTTTTGCCTTGGCAACTTT
>LYNE01001507.1:3449-24093 GCA_001662545.1 Rosa x damascena | reverse complement strand
TCCCTTACATATCCACATGATCCTCTGATTCATGCCTAATACCTCGGGAGCTATGTATCCCATTGTGCTTCTTGCTGCAGTCAAAGACACAATGCTATTATCCAATGCGTATAACCTTGCTAACCCAAAATCAGAAACCTTTGGATTAAAATTCTCGTCCAGAAGAATGTTATGAGGCTTGATGTCAAAGTGCAAAATTTGCAAATCACACCCTTGATACAGATAGTCGATACCATGAACAACTACAAGCGCAATTTCAAAGATTTTCTTGAAACTTAAGGAGCTCACTCCTTGTTGAAGAAATATGTACTTGTCAAGAGACCCATTAGGCATGAAATCATACACGAGCATGCTTTGATCCGTCAACACAAAATCCAATCAGTTGCACCACATTAACATGGTGAATCATTCCAATGGTCGCAACTTCATTGATAAAGCCTTGCCCGTTAGCTTGAGACTTACCCAACATCTTGAGAGCTAGAAGCCGATCACTACGAAGCATTGCCTTGTATACTATCCCACAAGGTTTCAATTTTCGGTTTCGGTTTCGGTTTCGATTTCGATACTTCAAATTAAGGAAATTTCGGAGAAAGTTTCGATTTCGGTAGAAATTTCGGTTAAAAATAAAGAAATCACATTAATTGCATTTATAAAATGATATTTTTGAATGAAACTTTTATATAGACTAAACTAACCTATAATAAACCTATTTACAATATAAGCTATCTAAAATTATACATAAATAATAGAATTGTGATATTTACTATAGAAGAGTAATTAATTAAAACTGTAGTAAGTTGCTAAACTAGTGTTTTTATCTATATGTAATTATAAATGTTCTGTATGTTGACATGTGAATGTGAATTTTTTTATTTTTTATGGCTAGAACCTAGTGGGAGACTTTGCCATCATGCCATTTTCACTAATAATTAGAAAGTACAACCGGGGGGGGACGTAATACCAAAACTCCGTGAATGAAAATAAACCAGTACAACAAAAGCAATATAAAGTATTAGTAATAAGAGCTACTATGATGTGGTTCAATCCATGTGGTTGAACTGCTCCCATTTAGTATCATACAATACTAACATACTGCTCCTAAGTACATGAATTTTGGAAATGATTTTGGTACTTCATATCAAAATCGATACATAATCCCATAATTATACATGTGTGATCGTTCAGCCATCAATACAAACTACCTGGAAACACTTTCCCTTTAAACCAAGTACATACTGATGCCCTGAACCCTCAAAGTTAATATACACTCGCTCCACATAGTTATATATTACACAAGCTGACAAATTAAATTGTCAACAACAAAATAAAACGTAAATGCTCCTCAGAGCTCACTACAAGCACAAGTCTTTATAACGGTAAAGTCACAAAATTGGCTTCCTACCATAATGCTGCCAGTACGCCATCTCAGGTTCAGCCACAATTACCCTGACCTGTAGCATTAACCCCTACACAGTTTGAATGGTGCACCGGGTTGCCACACAACAAACCCGGTAAGCTTTTGCAAGCCTGTATGAGTAAACTCAAAACTACAAAACAAAAACACATTCTAAAGTCACCTTAACCTAACCACGATAAGCACATAACTCACAACTACAACCATCTGTTTCATAATCTCCCATCTCATGCTTATGTAGGTCAACTCGTGACTAAACTACATGCTTAGATTCTCAACCTAGCATTTAGTTACACAAATTCCAGTCAAACAAAACCTCCTCAAGTAATGTTTGGAAATCCTTTGACGCACAACGGCAAGTCACAAAGATCACACTCATTTCCTTCCCATCAGAAGCCTTTGTCATCAACATGACATCAAAGGTGAAAACAATGAATCACCTTCCTATCCTCATACATAGCACAATCGTCACCATTATGGCTTTTAAGATCAATCAATGAAATCAAGAAGAAAACAAGGCAATCACAATGTACTTACATAGGCATTTACAAGCATAATTAGCTATAATGAGCCATGCTCATGCTACCACTAGCGGTACCAACTCCCGCCAAAGGAGTGACCTACAGAAACACAGCCAAACAGGCTATCGCCTAAGTCCCGGCTCGCCTCCAGATCGCTGTTGACGCGCCGCCACGTGCCACGCCAAGTTGGCATCAGTAGCTTCAGAAGCTGGGGACTAAAGCACATCAGTCCCACATCGAAAACATGGAGAAGATCAGTTCCCTCCTCACCTATAAAAGGTTCTCTCCTCTCTCCTCATTGATTACGCAATTAATACTTACCTGCTGTTATTTTGTCAACATAAATACATTGACTAACTTAGGCATCGAAGAAGAGAAGACCGCGCTGGGCGGTCTTCCTCTGACGCCCTCTGTATTTTACTTGACAGATAGTGGGGACTCTGAGTATCATTGATAGCGGTCCGCCCATCGGACAAGCGTTAGTAAAGGTTTAGCTACCGCTGAACTTTAAACATCAACACACAATTCAAAACAAGCAAAACAATTCATAGTAACCCATGCGTACAGTTTTAGTTCAGGAGGTCACATTAAGACAAGCAATTCAAGTCATAGCAATCATCATAACCCCATACTCTGACATCCATAGGTAGCTCCGACCATCACAGCAGTCTTCTCGATCTTTGTTAACTTTATAACAATTCAACTCCGCTACCAAATAGTCATCGCACTGATCATCACACAGATTTCACTGGTCATCACACAGATAGTCATCCTCCTACTAATCATCACATAGATAGCGATCATCACACAGATTTCATCTGTCATCACATAGATATTCCTACACAAGCTTTACATGACAACCATCACAAGGATTCATCACACTGATGTCATTGATTTATCACACAGATACTCCTACACAAGCTTTACATGACAATCATCACAAAGATTCATCACACTGATGTCATCGATTCATCACATAGATATTCCTACATAAGCTTTACCATATCTTAAATCTTAATTAAGACGGTCATATTAGACCCATGGTATCTCAACACATGATATTCTACAATCACAACTCAATACACAATTTCACCATTCTCAAGCAATAATGAACTCATTTCAAATATTGCTCACATCACAACGAAACCACCAATACATATATATTTCACACACACACACATATATATATATATACATAATCATCCACTCAGGAATGCCACTAATACCAACTATAGTCATAGTTAACCTAATAACTCCAAGACCATATGGTAATTATGCACATAACGAATATCCTGAGATTTACTCACCTCTGAATCCCGCTGCGTCTTCACAAGCTAACCAACACAAGCACAATTGCTGCAATCCGCTCAACACAAGCCTGTCAAGTACCTAAGCACATATGGTCTCGACTTAGTAACAATTCACAAACGATTTAAGTCCGGAACCCCTGTTTTGAACTAAAATCCTCAAAGTGACGCCAATCGAGGCGAAACCACATCCAAGACCACCCAATGTCTCTGGAATACTTCTACGATCGATATGAAAAAACCACAAGTCGATCGAATAGTCGGATCCTCACGGATCGATATCCGAAATTATCGAAATCACAAAACTCTAACATGCTCATACGATCTCCAAAAATTACAAACAATATATCAAAATGCTCGTATCGACGAGTAGATCGAACTCAGGAATAGAAAATATCCTTGAGGTGGCCAGAAACTGTCGGAAAACACCACCACAGTGGCGGCACCGCCGCCAATCCAAAGTCGGAATTTGGAAAAACTTCCAATACCATAGTTCTCCATCTCAACTCCAATTACAGCATTCATAACTAGCACAAAGTCTGAATTAAAGCCATTTGGCTGGAATTTACCTCGAAAGCTTTGAATTCCAATGAACCCTAGAATCCCAAACTCCAAAATTCGATCTCCACAAGTTGAATAGATACAAGCCACCCTAGGAGAAAGCTTCTACGTCCTCTAGGCTACAAAAGCCCCTAAGAATCACCTGCAAAGGTGGCCGGAATCGTCGACTCTGATCAAGGTGATTTCAACTCCATCGGTATTTTCTGAGTTAGAACTCATTTCATGATGAGGATAATGAGAATGGAATGGGTTAGGGTTATCACTATATTGAGTTCCTATGTCCAATGAGTCAAGACTTGAAGAAAGTGATTCAAACTCATTTAGAGACAAATGGCTATCGCGTCTTCCTTGTGCATCCCTAACTCTAGAATTGTATTCATGATTTGCACCAGGATAAGTAATATGATCATCACTACTATATTGGTTGTAGTGCCATGATTTGCCACTCCCCCTGTCATTTCCATAATTTGCCTCACGATTGCAAATAGAATCATGATGTGGTTGGAGACTTGGAGCATGAGTACTTTGGTAGCAGATAAAGCAAAGAGGGTTTGTTATATCCAATTTCAACTTGATTGGAAAAAAAAAAAATCAAAATTTCATATTTTGTCAGTGACAAATGAATTTCACAAAAATTTAAGAGAAATTTCAGACAAAATTTCGGTGTGAACTTTTTAATATATTTTTTGTGTGTAGATATTTCAGAAATTAAGAATTTCACTTAAATGTACGGAAAATTTAGAAAAATTTTGAGAAACTCCTGATAGAAATGATATAGCATATGAATTTCGTTTCGGTACTTCAAATTTACGGAAATTTCGGCAGTTTCGTAGAAACTTAAAACCTTGCTATCCCATAGCCTCCTTCACCCAATTTGTCCTTGAAATCCCTTGTTATTTTCTTGATGTCTGAGTAGGAGAATCTCACTGGCATGAGATTATTATTAATTTGTAGGAAGTCTTCTATATAGTCGTACATTGACAAATGTACGTCTTCTTCTCCACTTGTATATTAGTAATATGGTTAAACAAGGAAGGCCAATTACAAGTTTAGCTGCTTGGAGTAGTGCTGTGTTGTTCATAGAAATATTGGAATTAATAAAAAGACATTGGTTGCAACATGCCTACAAATATTGTAAAGCACACACCATTTAATGAATGGCACTGTAAAATTTTAATTTGAATAAGATTTGGAGATCCATCTCTTACCATAATAAACGGGGGCATTTAGAAGGAGCTGAACATGAAATTTAGAGTTATATACGAGAAGTTTCCTTGTGGAAAATGATCATATAAATGATTAATTAAACGCAAGAACATAGAAAACTATAACTAGATTTATATCTACAAGCTGGTTAATTTGAGAGTGAATAAGAATACTTGTAACATAAAGAAAAACAGAGTAGAAGATCACTTGCCTTCAAACTTATTTTTTATTGGGTCATACCAGCGTTCTCCTAAACATACGAAGAAACCAATCGAGATTAGCATATGGAAGTTGACTAGTGAAATCAAATTAAACATATGTATTGTTTAAGGAAAACTGAATTGGGAGAGAATTGAGTCGTCTTTTCATTGATAATAGGGGCCTCTTTATGTAGAGAATTACAAGACATAGAATCAGAGTTGTACAAGGAAAGATAATTGTACAATTAATTGGATATCTGTGAATATCTCCGAGAATATCACTAATTCAAAATCCTATTACAACTAGGTCAAGTAACCTAGAGTTTGGGTCAGACACATATTCTGGATTTACTTGAACACTCTCCCTTGTGTCGCCCAAAAGTGGTGCTCCTCTCGTTGCCTCATTAAAAACCTTACCGAGTAACAAAAACCCAGTGAGACAAAAATAACCTCGGTCGAAGAGGAAAAAGAGCACAATACACCCTTCACGTTTCAAGACCATACATGTAGACATCTCCCCCTGATGTATGCATCTCCCCCTAATGACTACGATCATGGGAGTTCGGATAGCTTCCCAAACGATGCTATCAACATGTTTCTCGAAAGTGGAATTTAGGCAATAACTTAGTGAGCAAGTCTGCCACACTGTCCTCAGATCGAACCTAGTTCACTTTGATCTTAAGGAGAGTCTGTTGTTGTCGATTATGCTTGGTATTGTCGCTTTTTATGTAGTCTTGCTCCATTTTTTCAAAACAAGCAGCATTATCCTAAATGCTTGTAGACTCATCTGTGGTAGACTTCAAACCACAATTGTTTCGAACATGCATAATTATGGATCCAATCCATATACATTCACGAACCACATCGTGAAGAGCAATGATCTTTGCATTGCTCGAAAACCTTCCTCTTCGTTAGAGAATCCAACTTAACCTGGATCGCGTCTTTTCATTTAGGCCAAATTTCACTACGTTGGCATTCATTCATCAAGAGAGCATGGTTCGATATCATTGAACTCAATAAACTCATGTGCAACTACATCATCAATTATAATGGAGTTTCTATCCCATATCTCATATACACTAGTGTAATTTTCAAAGAACTCTATATTCTCAGGAATAGGTTCTGACGTTGAGGCGTCCCCCAACAATAACCATAATCCGGAAGATTCTCATGAGACGGATTTTGAGTGTCGATGATCCAAGGAATAGGTTGTGCCAAAGTATCCTTCGATCCCACAGGCCTCTCATGCCTCCTAGCTGGGGCCATGGCCTATAACGCTAGAGTGTCACTTTCTTTGACGTTGGCGCCATACCTATCTCCATGTAGGGTGACACTACATCCTCTCGTAGGGATGTCCTTCCTTGCAGGCATATTTGTAGCAAAAGTGTGATCTCGTCACTTTAACAGGGATCGAGATGAGATATATTGGGGACAGACCACAACAATTCCTGTCATTCCTGCTGAACATTCGTATTCTTATCTCCCCCTAATGACGGGAAGACCGCCTCAACAAAGTGACAACCGGCAAATCTAGCAGTAAGGAGATCGCTTTGCAAGGGCATTAAGTGGCGGACGATTGTTGGAGTCTCAAATCCAACTGAGTTGCCCATTTGTCTGTAAGGACCTATCATAGTGTGCTGTGGAGGCGCAATTGGCACATAAATGGCTCACTCAAATGTGCGTTAAGTATAAAATACTTGTACCCAGTCACTAGTTGTAAAGCAGAGATAGAGTGAGTGGCAGTGGGGCGTAGACAAACTAGCATAGCTGCTTGCGATATTGCATCACCCCAAGCAAATATAAGGAGATTGGTGTGCATTACCAATATCCAGGCTACCATCGTAGTAGTTTCCATGAGACCATCTAGATGTGTTCATGGGAATATGATCTCAAACATCAATGCCATTGCAATAATCATCGAAAGTATTCGATGTAAACTCTAGCATCGTCAAATCCAATTGACTGAATAGGATGATCCGGGGAGTGAGCCTGTTGTCATATGATATGTGATAGGAGTGTAGCATAAGTAGCATTACAAGTGGACAAAGGCACAACACTTGACCAACGTGTTTGCTTGTCAGCCAACATCATGAGATATTTAAACGTCCGCAAGTTGGTTGAACTAGTCCACAGAATCCCCACGGACTCTATGTAAGAACAGAATGAGTATTTTCATATCGTTTGCATAGGACGGTCTCAGTCCTAATTTTCCTAAGGAACAGGCTTTATAAAAGGAGCGAGAGGCTTTTGAAGCAACCAATGACGATTTTGGTTGGGCTTGAGCGTCAAAAATGCTATTTGAAGCAAAGTCGGTGATTGCAGCATCACCTAGGGCACCATCACCATGATGAATGCCATCCATGGCATCATGGATAGGGACTGTGCCAGCCCTAGGCTAGTGGTTGACGGTGGCGGCGCTAGAGGCAGCGGTGGCGGTCACACTTAGTCCAGGAATCAACTTTTGATTCATGCTTCATTTCGCTCGAGAGAATTGATATCCATGTGAAGTCCTTAGTAGACGGATCATCATATCAAGACTAGGATGACCTATCTTGTTGTGACAAAGCCAATATGTGTCTAAATCCAAGAGATCTTCTCACATAACTTTATTGGATTTAATAGCTCAAATAGTGACATAGAGTCTACTAGAGAGACACATAAACTTCTCTAAGATGTGCCTTTATTCGCAATCGTTAGAACTATTCCTAAGGAATTCATCATAGAATCTGTTGGCTATTCATAGGTGCGATTTTCCCTAGGAGCGTAGAGAGTTTCTATGACAGTAATCATGGTGTCATTGGGCAAGGGGAAGAGAGATGTCGGTGGAGCAAAGCTTGCTTAAGTACCGCTTATCTCAAAACCTTCGTAGACATCATACTCATTTTGGATGATCCTATGTGAAGAAAAACCAAACCAATGACATTTACTACAAAGTCTATGGCAATTGCCTATTACATCTCTTGGAAAAATAAAGACTTAAACAGAATTGGCGATCTATTGATCCCAGCCAGATTTGAAGTCTTCAACCCTTCACTCTAGATCATCTTCTTGATCTTCTTGTTCCACATAGTGAGCTTCTCTTGCTTCACAATATGCTTTGTAGGCAGTGACAATATTTCCACGAGCTATACAAATATGTGCCCAATGACCAGACACTCCATATTGGGAACATACATCTCTGTGCTCAGACTTCATTGATTGAGGCGCTTTGAAAGCGTCATTAGGATGGCTCTTAGTGTTGGTGGCGCCACTAACATGGCTAGAGGCATTGCCTCTCTCTCTCTTTCCACGTTGACATCTTCGGTTTCGTGTCCGCCTAATTTGGAGATTACCTTCCTCATTAGAGCGAAAATATGGACCAGAATGTCCAGAATTGTCCCTAGATTTAGGGTTTCGCTCTTGGTGGCCTCCCGTAGGGGCGCGACTATAATTGGACTTCGGAATATGCTATGTTCCCACGAGTCTCAAATGATAGTTCTTCACAAGAATGTTGTCATGCTTTTTAGTGACATTTATAACTCCAATGAGCTCATGATACCTTGTGATCCGTCTTGTTGTAACATCGATTCAATAGTTCTTTGCAATCATCAAAGCAGAGACAGGGAAGGTAGAGAGAGTCCTCTCAATCATCCTCGCATATGTGATATCTTTTCCATAGAATTTCATCAAGGATTTAATGCGAAGTGCTTCCGAGTTGTAATCAAGAACTGTTTTGAAATCATAGAAGCGGAGGCTATGCCATCTCACTTCTAGGTTAGGAAGCAGGGAGTCACGGACATTGCCAAATCTTTCATAGAGTGAGACCCACAACCTTTTGGGGTCTTTTTCATTCATGTACTCATACTAAAGCAAATCATCCATATGATGAGTCTTTAGGATGATGGTTTTCACCTTATTTACCTCCAAGGCTGCTCTATTTGTTTCCAAAGCTTGAGCTTGCTCAACAGTTAGCACGTCCTGACTAGACTCGAGAATCGTATCCAAGATTCCATTGGCCTTGAGATGCTGGCGGGCATCACGAACCCACTTGTGATATCTAGAGCTAGTTGTTCCCAATGGAATGAAGTCCAATTTGTTCAGGTTACTCATCCTAAAAGAGAACAAGAAATTAGGGTTAGTTTTGGAGCGAAAAAGGCTACCACGAAAACAGAAGAATTTTTTAGCGTAGTCGCTTCCAACTAGGGATTTTTGAGCATAGTCGCTTCTAAGAAATCCCATTCCAAGAGAAATTGGATTAGATCGAAACAATGATGTGTTTGTGGTCATTCATAACTTCTCAACAAACTCTAAGTTTGGAGGACTCTACAAGCTCCAAGCTTGGAGTGAGCACGAACCCAAATAGTTCGGCTTAATTAAGTCTCCCCTATGATGAAGAAAGGGGGGGGGTAGAAGAAGGTAGTTTGCAAGTCCTCGAGAAAAAGAAGAGAATTTGAATAAAAACTAAAAAACATGAACTTTTAGTAAAAAATACCTTGAAATAGGTGGCTGGAAAAAATCGCGGGAGGTGGCCAAATATTTGCCGGAGGTAACATGGCAGTGGAGCTGATATGGCTGATGAGGTGGGCCCGGCGGGCAGTGGGCCTCTAGGCTTGGGCTTAGGCGTCTAGGCTGCCTTCTTTTCCTTTCCCTTTTTTTTTTCTTCTCTCTGGCAGTTCAACAGTGCAGTTGCTTTTAGTGGCCCATTCAGAAACTTGAATGCTAGTTCCGGGAAAAAAAAATTTCGGTTCCCGGATCCTAAGATGAAGACGTTGCCATTGGAAAAATTTGGTAACAATTAGAGGTTCGGAAGGTGGTGAACCAGTTGAGTATTTGCTGCGGGTGGTTTGGAGGTTCCGGAGGCCGATTCGGTAGGTTTCCAACCTGTTCTGGTTGTTCTGCCACCGATTATGGACTCTTAGTGTGGAGGGTTTCAAGGTGTGAGGTGGAGGCAGAAAAGGCTTCAAGGTTTTGTATTCGAATTTAGGGTTTTAGCTTCTTGAATCAGGGTTTGGCTATTTGTTTCAGGGTTAGGGCTTCGTGCTGATAACATGTTTGAGGAAAACTGAATTGGGAGAGAATTGAGTCTTCCTTTCATTGATAAGAGGGTCCTCTTTATATAGGTTGTGGTGTTGTTCAGGCATGAAGCTGTTTCAATAAAGAGAGTGGAATTCATTGGAGTTGCGCAGGTCACAAGTATTATAGGCACTGGTTCCATCGAAGGAATGTACCAAGAAAGTAAGTTGTAAGATTGTTCGATAGTGAAGTTGCAGGTGGTTACAGAGTAAAGTGGGGTGGAGTTGTAGTTCTTCTTCTTCTGAACACCAGAATCCACAACTCGGATTGTGAAGTTATTAAAACGAATTGACTTCACATAATACTTTTCTGATTCCAAGTATAGTACTGCAGTAGTACTATTTGCCTCACAAGATAGCTCAAACCTTTTGTTTCCACAGTTTTGAGGGTCTCTTTTCAGTCAAAATGGATAGCATATGTAAACTAGCAAGATTGCCCGTGCATTTTCACGGGGTTTGATATTATGGATGAAATGAAGAAGTGTTGCTTGAGGTAGAGAAGATGTTTGTATATTATACCAGCTAAAGTTTTTTTGATAGCAAAAAAGATGAAAACATTGTCACCAATAAATAAGATCAATCAGAAACTCTAATACATGACTAAATCGCGCATGTTGTTAACTTTAACATGCATCCATGTAAATCATTATTCCTCTTCCTAATTTGTCTGAGAATTTGTAAAGAGTTTATATCCTTTGGTAGAAGTTTAGATTTATCACATGCACACACTAATTCACTCCAATTGCTATTCATATTTTCGTATATTAAGAGTGAGCGAAAGCAAGGCAGGAGAAAGATACATGGCTGGATTGATGAATAAAGTTCCAGTGTAGGGGCTGCTCTACATAATATAAAGTGTTAGAATTGTATTTGGAATTGGTTTACTCATTTCATTTCATAGCCCCTTTATATAGGGATAGAATTACAATGGAAACATTGATTAACATCAATTACAATAATGATAGTAAATGCTGATTGTGATGTGATTGCAATTCCTTGATTCCCTCTCTCGTCAGTTTCTTTGATGAAGGCACATAATGTGCTTTTCTTTTAACAGTCCCCCTTGTGCCAAGTCAAAGACGAAATGGTGCATGAGTTGTTGCCTCACTAAAAACCTTACTAAGTAACAATAAAAACCTTGTGGGACAAAAAATACACCTTGGTCGAAAGAAAAGAGCACAATGCACTTTTTACATTTGAGGATGACATGAGTGTGTTAGACTCCCCTTGATGTCTACACCTCCCCCTGATACTTACATTAATCAAGAGAGCTACGAAAGTCTTCGTATTCCTATGTTTTTCACATTTTCTCAAATGTGGCCTTAGACAATGATTTGGTGAACAAATCTGCTACATTCTCCTCAGACCTTACTTGATTTACTTCAATCTTGAGGAGAGCATGTTGTTGTTGATTCTAGAAAAACTTTAGTGATATGTGTTTTGCATTATCACCCTTGATATATCCCAGCTTCATATGTTCGATATGCAAGCTACATTATCTTCATAAATGCAAGTAGGCTCTTCAGTGGTAGAACTCAAACCACTAGTCCCTCGACTATGTGTAATGATAGCTCTTAACCATACACACTCATGAACCGCCTCATGTAGAGCAATGATATCTGAGTGGTTCGAGGAGGTAGCCACAAGGGTTTGCTTGGTTGATCTCCAAGATATCGCCGTGTTCCCAATGGTAAATACATAACCAGTTTGGGAACAACCTTTATGTGGGTCAGAGAGGTACCCAGCATTAGCAAAACCAACCAAGACGTCATTTGGAGTTTTGGTGTGGTGAGTGGTGCTTTCGCCATCAACATTTCCTTTAGGGATTGCAATTCCATCTGCGGTCCCTCTTGTCGCTCTGTAGGGAAAAAACAGTCCCAAGTCAATGGTTCCTTTTAGGTATCGGAAAATGTTCTTGATACCATTCCAATGACGCTGCATTGGCGCTGAGCTAAATCTAGCTAACAAGTTCACTGAGAATGCAATGTCTGGTCGAATACATTGGGCTAAGTACAATAATGCGTCTATTGCACTTAGATAGGGAATTTCTGATCCCAACACCTCTTCGTCATCTTCCTTTGGATGAAATGGATCTTTCTTTGTATCCAACCTTCGACCGATCATGGGAGTGTGCGCTTTATCTATGTTAAATCGCCTGAGCATCTTTTGGACATACGCAGACTGGTGGATTAGTATTCCACAAACTCGGTGTTCTAGTTCAAGGCCTAGACAGAATCGAGTTTTCTCAAGATCCTTCATCTCAAATTCAGATTTCAAGTAGCTCGCGATTTCTCTTATTTCATCAAGAGTACCTATTGTGGTCATATCATTGACATATACAGCTACAATTGCAAATCTGGAACTTGTTTTCTTTATGAATAGGCAGGGGCATAATTCATCGTTCTAATATCCCTTCCCAATCAAGTAGTCACTTAGAGAGGTATACCACATCCGCCCCGATTGTTTCAATCCGTAAAGTGAGCGTTTTAACCTAATTGCAAACACACTCTGTGGTTTAGAGTTACTTGACTTAGGTAATGTAAGGCCATCAGACACTTTCATATATATATATATATATATATATATATGAATCAAGATCCCCATAGAGATATGCAGTAACTATATCCATGAGTTGCATTTCCAATACTTCGGAAACTACCGAGCTAACTAAGTAGCGGAATGTTATAACGTCCATTAAGGGAGAGTATGTCTCCTCGTAGTCAATTCCAGGGTGTTGTAAGAAACCTTGTGCCACAAGGCGAGCCTTGTACCTCAGGACTTCATTCTTCTCATTACGCTTTTTGACAAAGATTCATTTATGTCCTACAGACTTTACACTTGGTGGGGTTAGCACTACCGGAATACCTGTCTCTTTGCCAGAGAATCTAGTTCTGCCTGGATTGCTTCTTTCCATTTAGGCCAATCTGCTCTCTATGATTTCTTGAGCAATAGTGTATGCAAATACATCATCAATGTGTATGGAAGATCTTTCCATCAACTTATATGCACTCTCATAATCCATTGAGATTTCTTTGTTCTCTGAAATCATTTCAAACATCGGAGCATCCTCCAGTATTGATTTATGGATATAACTATAGTCAGAGACAATCTCATGAGAGGGATTCTCTACATTGATGATTAATGGATCGGTTTGTGCCTTACTCGCCCTCTTCTTCCTTGGGTGAGTGTTAATCGAACCAAGTGGCCCCCCTCTTCCTTTGAGGAGCCACGACCTCAACCATACCTCCACTAAGTGTGGTTGCAGTGCCTCTATCTGCGGCACCGTGCCCTTTATTGGGGACTTCTAACTTTGCAGGCACATTTGCAACTGGTATATGTGATCTCGTCACTTTTGCGATATCAGTAAACGCATCAGGCATCGAATCTGCTATGTTCTGAAGATCAATTATTCTTTTCACTTCACTTTCACATTGTGAAGTGTGAGGATCAAAATGAGACAGAGTGGGAACAAACTACGAGAATTCCTGTCGTTCCTTTGGAAAATCCTTTTTCCTATCTCCCCTTAACGATGGGAAGACTGTCTCATCAAAGTGATAATCCGCAAATCTAGCGGTAAAGAGATCGTCTGTCAAGGGTTACAAGTAGCAGATAATTGTTGGAGATTCGTATCCAACATAAATACTTAATCGTCTCTGAGGACCCATTTTGGTGCGCTGTGGGGGCGTAATAGGCATTTATACTACGTAAACAAATATGCGTAAGTGTGAAATGTCAGACTCATATCCAGTTACCAATTGGTATGCAGAAAATGGTTGGCTAGCAGTGGGTCTGAAAAGAATAACTAAAGTTGCATGCAATATTGCATAACCCCCAAGCAGATATAGGCAGATTGGTGCACATAACCAGTGCCCTAGCCACCATTTGTAGCCTTTTGATGGTGGCTTCTGCGAGACCATTTTGTGTATGCACATGAAGTACAGAATGCTTTACATCGATCCCAATAGATATGCAATAATCATCAAATGCTTTTGATGTAAACTCTACAGCGTTATCAAGCCTTATAAACTTGATAGGGTGATCAGGGTGGTGAGTCCTTAAACATAAAATCTGTGTTAGGAGTTTTGCAAATGTAGCATTTCTTGTGGACAATAATGCGACATGTGACCAGTGTGTCGAAGCATCCATCAGAACCATAAAGTACTTGAATGGTCTGCATTCCGGATGGATAGGTCCACATATATTTCCTTGTATCCTTTTGTAAGAATGGAATGTTTTGTTTTGTGTCTTTAGCATAGGAATGTCTCGATCCTGTTTTTGCAAAAGAGCAGGCTTTACAAAATGAGTGATGTGCCTTTGAAATAGTCAATGAGACATAATGGGAGGGATATAGTGCTTCTAGTACTTCAGAAGGCAATGGCTGCGTTTGAGCAGTACTAGGACCGACACCTTGCAGTGTGGTGGATTTTTCTCCCATTTTATTTTTCACTCGAAAGAAGGGATGTCCGTGTGAGTTCTTTAAAATACGGATCATCATGTCATGACCAAGGTGCCCTAGGCGGTCATGCCAAAGCCTATATGAGTCAATGTCCCACATTTCATTGTTGATGACAACATAGGATTCAATGATCCAAATCATAGTGAGGTACAGTCCACTAGATTGACTCATAAGTTTCACTAAAATACGTTTCCTTCCACATTCATTAGAGGTAATATGAAGGTATTCAATTCCATTCTCATAGTGTGTTTCGACATGATAACCGTTGGCACAAATATCTTTGAAACTTAACAAGGTTCGATTAGCTCTTGGTGCATACAGAGCGTTTGTGACTTTAAATGTTGTGCCGTTAGGCAGCTAAAATTTGGCAGTTCCTCGCCCTTTTATTACTTGTGCTGATCCAATCATCGTAGTCACAGAGGAATTATAGGCTATAAATTCAATGAATAATTGCCTATTTCTTAATATGGTGTGGGTAGTCCCACTATCCACTAAGCACTCAAGTTCTCCTCGATTCATTCCTACAAGTAAATAGGAGGTATTTATTTGTTAACGTTAGAGATCCGAGGGGTCTCTAGTTAGCTTTAGAGAGAGAGAGAGGGACACGAGAAGTATAGTGGTTCGTCTCCGCCTTAGCGGGAGACTACGTCCACTTGAATATTGTACTATGTGTGTTTGGGATTACTGTTCTGCTAAAATTAGCATTCAACTTAACCCTACAAAATGTCATCGTTAGTATATAGTAAATAGGGATTGTTCTATTTCGGGGATTGAGGGTACACCTGTCATTGTACAACAAGTAAAGAATTAAAACAAAAACAAAGTATAATATTTATAAGAATATTTACAAATCACAAAATTAAGGGGGGGTTTTTAAGAATTGGTTTCCAAAAATTAAAAGAAATAAAATTAAGTAAATACAAAAACACAAATACAAGAGTGAAACATAAGAAACAAAGATCAAAACCAATTTAATAATCAAATTCGAATCAACCCTATAATTGTTCTTCCAAGTCATGAGAAAGAAGTTGATCATGTGAAACATTTGAAGCAAACAATTTCCCATATTTTACTTTCCTTTACTAATTAATCTAAGTGAAAGCACATAGATCAATCCTATCAAACATGCCATTAAAGTCTAGAAAGCAAGCAAATCAAGACGTGTTCAACGCAATAAACAAGAGAAAGGTTATCAACTTAAGTGCACAACTTAGTATGAATAAGTTCTTCTAATTTCAATCCTTTTCAATTAAATTCGATTCTTGTCCAAAACCTTTACTACTTTCGATTCAAGTTCACAAAACTATTAGGTGAATCATAAACTTAAACCTAGCACCGATTATACATAAACCCTAAAATGTTTCGAACCATTTAGAATAAACATATAAAAGATATCAATCAAGCAAATTTAATTGAACAAACTCACAAAAGAAACTTAGAATCATAATCATAGGAATCGAAATCTTCATTCAATCATAAAATTTCAGAATTAAACTTTGTTCAAACATTGTTGTCAACTAGAAACAATTCCAACGAAATCAAACAATGTTATAAAGAAAGAGGGCGAATTACACCGTGAGATGGAGATGGGGATGGATGCTTTGCGTTTGGATTCTTGAATCTTTGAAGCAAGTCTTCAAGGTGGATGATGAATGATGATGCTCACGGCTTGGTTCTTCTCTTCTTCTTCCTTGCTTGAGACGTTGAACTTGCACTAGAGGATGGAGAGAGCTTTCGCGTTTAGAGTAATTTTCTGAATTGTGTCGTCTGTAAAACGTCAAGAATGAGAGAGTATATATAGGGGAACAGAAAAGACTCTCCAAGCTTCTTGATTCTTCTATTATTTTCCAAAGAATTATCAGAAAATGCCACATAACTCTAACCAATCGCAGAATGCCATGTAAGCCCTATTGTGTTGTCCAACAAATCAAAACTCTCCAAAATAATTCCCTAATATTTTGTTGCTGAATTTCCATGAATATATTCTGATTTTATACTTGAATTTCGGCCAAAATACCTTTAGGGAATTTAGGGACGAACCTAGACTTGTTTTGAGCTTTTTCTTGTTGACCACACTTCTTCTTTCCTTAAAACTCTCCCTTGAATATCTCTTGCGTAATCTTTTTATTCTCTCATTGATTTTCACGCCAACTCTCTCTCTTTTTCACGGAAAAATGCAAAAGTCTTCCAATAATATCTCTTGTGCGTCACAAAACCCTAATTTCCATGGGCTTTTATCCATTTTGCAGAAAATCCAATTCAATCCATAGAGTTGTTAGGCCATGTGGCGTCATCTTCAAGCCTTGATGCCTCTAACGTCATTTCCTTCATTATTTCGATCAAGTTTCTTGGTTACCTACGGAATCTGATACACTTTCCTCTTTTGAACAGGGTTTCCTGGTTGGAACAGGAAAGCTTAATTTCTTCATTTCTGCTCATTTACGCAGCCCTTTTGTTCTTGTCTTAACTCCTCTCAACGTTGGCAAGCTCATCCTTCCTTTCGTGAGTTCATTTCCACTTATTCGCTCCAAGGACCTGAAAATAGAAACTATTACTAAAAATAGAAACTTTCCTAAAAAGAAAATAAAAACTTTCCAAAAATGAAAAATAGAAACTTTCTAAAAGTAAGAAATGGAAACTTTCCTGTTCTAAAATGGAAACTTGCTAAAAATAGGAAAAAGAAACTTTCCTAAACTAAAATGATTCATTTAAGGAAATAACTAAGTAAATATGAGGAAATAACAGTTAAAACGTCACATTAAAATGCTCCTATCAATTACAAAGTGTGTAATGGGATCACAAAGTGTGTAATGGCGTGTTCTCTAAGTGTGAGGAGGGGTGTTCTCTAAGTGTGAGGAGGCATTCCTTTTATAGGTGAAGGAAGCCATCTCCTTTACATTTTCTTAGATGTGGGATGTAGAAATCACTATTCTATTCTAGAAAGCATGTTTGTGAAGGCAACTTGGCAAGGCCGGAAAGGTGGCTTCCCGGCGACGTATTTGCCACTTCCGGATACCGTAGCATAGCTTGAACATAGGGCTACAAGATGCATGTAGTGGTTGGATCCCATGAGGGTGTTTTTTATGCTTGGTGAGGTAGCAAACTATCCATGTATAGTGAGAGGTATCTACAAGTCCCCGAAGTACCCGAGTAAGAGGAGCTTTTTGGTTGGGGAGTTATATGAAGTCATCAAGCATAAACAATGTCCGAGAGGCGCTTAGCCCCTACAAGTCCCCAAACTCCTTAAGCAAGAAGGGACTCATTTAACCTGCACAATGAGACAAAAAACGCGCATATGTGGAATGCATTGTTGCATTAGTTACCGCTCGTATTAATGGAATGCGAAAAGAATTCGATTTTTTGCAAGCGACAAATGGTAGAAGAATTCAATATTCTATTAATGTGTATGAACATGTAAAATATTGGTATTTTTATATGTGGATCTTATGGCCATATAACACGCACAATAGATAGTGGACGTGTAATGGGTGTCCATATAAAATTGTGGGAGTAGTCCCAGTGACATAGTATGAAGCGTTTGTGAACTTGGGGCTTAAGTAAATCATGTTGGATATGATCGAGCAAGTTGGGTGTAGTTGAGTGTGTAGGCACTGTGCGAGCATGCGGGGCATGGCCTAAGCGCAAGTCGTGGCCATACTCGATACCCAAGCGAGTCGCAACCCGAGCAAGTCGTTTATCCGAGCATGTTTAATTAAGTTGTAAGTGTCACAAGCTTCTAGATGAATGTCACATGTTTATTTAATTGAATTGCAATTAAAATAGAAGCATGACATATGTGTATAGCATGTACTTGTAGTAAAGTCACTAATAACATTTTGGAGGCATGCTTTAAGGGTCATGGAGACATGTATAGTCATGGCAAAGGCTCTAATTGCAAGAGCGTAAGAGATAAGATCGAGTTACTTATCTTATGCCGATTTGGAGGCTAACGGAGTTGGCCGAGCGTGACGGTCCATTGCTAGTGGCGGATAAAGTGTTCTGATAATGTACGTCAACTTGTAGTTGAGGTTGAATGCTCCATAGAAATAATCAAATTTTCTTAGAACCAAATAGGTGATTAGTACATGAGTATGTAAAATCAACACTAGTATTTATGTTTATTCACGGTAGATCACGTAGGAGAAATACAAATAAGCAAGGAATGCTAGCGGTTGAGATGGAGCATGCTAAACATGTGTACCTATGTGTGATAACTACCTTAATAGCACATGTATTGGTGTCCACAAGTTGATAACAAGGCACATGCAGCTAATATACAAGTGGAGTGACATTAATTAGCATGTTCATGCACAGTAGTTCACGTAATTTATTTCCACAGTTAAGTCATATGTGGGCATGCAGTGTATCATGTTTGGTGTAGGACTTGTAGGCGGTAGGCAATAGTCATGCTTAGGTGCGAACACGTGATGCTTTATACCAGAGAGATAAAAACAAGAAAATCTTATCCTTTGAGTAGCCAAAGCATGTCAGAGTACAAACGTGGAAGAATGCGTGGAAGCATATATAAAACAAGTTCAAATGTGGTTTTGAAAACTCATCTTATTCTCTGGTTTTGCCAGAGAGCTACGTCCAGGTGAGAGCTGAAGGTCGAGGAGATTGACCGCCAAGAAACCAAAATGAAAATCTTGGCATATGAGCGGAGGAGGCCAGTGGAGGAAGCCAAGATAGCTAGTGGAGGAGCTCGGCGCTGACGGAGCCTGGTTTTTCAGCTGTCAGAGATGAGCGGAAAAAGTGCCGCTGACTGAGTTTGGCTGTGGTAACGAGCTGTGATTGATGATTGGAGATGTGATTGATCACTTAACCATGGTTAGCATCGTCGCCGGCGGTGGTGCCTAGCTGTTGGCGGATGGATCGAGCAAAGCTTGTCCAGCGGTCCTCGCTAGATGGTGCTTTGATTGGCGGGTGGAGTTCGAAGCTGCCGTGATTGGAACTCGGAAGCCGCTGACAGAAAGTTGGCGGTGCCGCTGACGAAGGAGACGAAGCTTGGCAGTGTGAGACCTGGAGCTTGGCGGTGCAAGACTTGGCGCTGGTGGCAGCTAGCGGTGTCGCCGACTGTAGCTGAGAAGCTTGCTTTGCCGGTGACTGGAATTTGCCGCTGCTTGGAGCTACGCCGCTGATTAGATCTCGGAAGTTGATTGGAGCTTCGCAACAGACTAGAGCTTCGCCGCTGACTGAAGCGCCGAAGTTCACCTTTCCGCTGACTGGAGTTTTTCGCTGGCGATTTGGCAGTGGAGCTTGCTGTCGGTATAGCTTGTTAGCGGAGGAAGCCTGCGCCTGGGGCATGAGCCTGCGAGTTGCAGTAGTGGGAGATGATCGCTGGGCATTGGTAACGGAAGAACCTTGCTGTCGGAGGATGGAACGAAGAAGGAGGGTGGGCAAAGGAGATCTCTGGGTGTCCAGAGAAGATTTGCACAGGTCAGCGTTCACTTTTTTTTTTTTGGTGAGTGCAGTGTTGACCACTCCTATCAGTGTTGACCAACCTTGATTTGGATTTTTGCGAGCACTGAGCCCAAGTTGAACTTGATGCAAGAATTGTTTGGTTTTTATTTTACCGCTAGGATGGGTTGCGGCGGATGTAAGGCTTGATTGAGAATACAAGGCAAGGAAGGCCGAGTCCTTCTAGCGCCAATGTTAACGTTAGTGATCCGTGGGATCTTTAGTTAGCTTTAGAGAAAGAGAGAGAGACACACACAAGAAGTATAGTGGTTTGTCTCCGCCTTAGCGGGAGACTATGTCCACTTGAATATTGTACTATGTGTGTTTGGGATTACAAAGTGTGTAATGGGGTGTTCTCTAAGTGTGAGGAGGCATTCCTTTTATAGGTGAAGGAAGCCATCTCCTTTACATTTTCTTAGATGTGGGATGTAGAAATCACTATTCTAGTCTAGAAAGCATGTTTGTGAAGGC
>LYNE01001506.1:49879-61034 GCA_001662545.1 Rosa x damascena | reverse complement strand
CCAAGGTGGAGGAGGCTTGGAGTACTCCTTTTGGTGGGGAACCTATGCTTCAGTTGTGTCGTAAAGTCAAGGGATTAGGGACTCAACTTCTTGAATGGGATAGGACCGTGTTTCATAGTACAAGGGAAGATGTGGAAGCTGTGAGAGCTCAACTGGATGCTCTTCTACAGAAACCTTTTTACCAAAATGACAATGTTTGCAAACTGCAACTTTCGCAGCGATTGAATGCATTGATGTCCATTGATGAGACTTATTGGAGGCAACGCTCTAGAGCAATTTGGCTCAAAGATGGTGACCGGAATTCTTGGTTCTTTCATCAGAAAGCATCGAATAGAAGACAAAAAAACAAGATCAAGGGCCTCTTTGATGCTAATGGCACATGGCAAGAGTCCCAGGCCGGTATAGATAGGGTAGTACTGGAGTATTTTCAGAATATTTTCAGCTCCCAATCTTCGGATTTGGAGGCTCAGGACTTAGTTCTTCAAACTATTGAGCCTCGAGTCTCAGCAGATATGAATGCCCTCTTATTAGCTCCTTACAGTTTGGAAGAGGTTCGTACTGCTTTATTTCAAATGCACCCCTCGAAAGCGCCAGGGCCAGATGGCTTTTCACCTTTTTTCTTCCAGAAATACTGGGATCTTATTGGGCAGGAGGTTAGTAATGCGGTGATTTCGATATTAACTCATTCTGAAATCCCTCCTGATTTGAATTATACCTATGTAGCTCTCATCCCAAAGATCAAGGAGGTTGTGCACATGTCCCACCTCCGACCAATTGCTTTATGCAATGTCATTTATAAAATAGCTTCCAAGGTTATTGCGAATAGACTCAAGAGCTTTCTGCCAGATATTATTTCTCCTCATCAAAGCACTTTTATCCCTAATCGCCTGATCTCTGACAATACTCTGGTAGCGTCCGAATTAGCTCATTATATGCACAAGTTGAGTCGTGGCGAGGAAGGTTTCTTGGCTCTAAAATTGGATATCAGTAAAGCTTACGACAGATTGGAGTGGGGCTTCTTGCAACGCATCATGCTTAAATTGGGGTTTGCTGAACAATGGGTGGCTCTTATTATGTCCTGTCTTTCTACGGTACGCTATTCTTTCCTCGTTAATGGCATGCCCAGAGGTTATATAACTCCACAGCGTGGGTTGAGGCAAGGCGATCCTTTGTCTCCCTACTTATTTTTATTGTGTGCAAAAGGTCTTTCTGCCCTTATATCACATGCGGTTTCTACTTATCAGTGGCTAGGGCTGCGTATTTATGATGGCGCTCCTACCATTAGTCATCTCTTGTTTGTTGATGATAGTATGCTTTATTCGAATGCTACTTCTCAAGATTGTCATATGATCCGGAATTTACTGAATATGTATGAAAGAGCTTCTGGGCAACAAGTGAATCTACAGAAGAGTAATGTTGTTTTCAGTGGGAACGTTTTGCCACATCTGAGGGTCAGTATGGCCCAGGTTCTGGGAGTTCAAGTGGTGGATAAGCATGAGAAGTATTTAGGGATTCCGACCCTGGTTGGCAGCTCCAAAACAGATACCTTTGCATATATTAAAGATAACCTATCTAAAAAATTGACAGGGTGGAGATCTAAATTACTCAGTGCTGTAGGTAGAGAAATTTTAATCAAAGTAGTGGCTCAGGCCTTACCGTTGTACACAATGAATTGCTATTTGCTTCCTCAGAATCTCATTCAAGAACTTCATCAGCTCTGTGCCCAGTTCTGGTGGGGGAGTACAGAAGAGAAGAAGGCTATGCATTGGTGGCTTGGGATGAACGTTGTAAACCCAAAAGCATGGGAGGTATGGGTTTTCGAATCTTTTTGCTTTTAATTTGGCTATGTTAGCTAAGCAAGGGTGGAGGTTACTTCAAAGTCCTAACTCTTTGATTGGCCAGCTTTTCAAAGCTCTGTATTTTCCCCATAGTAATTTTTGGGAGGCTACTTTAGGCACACAGCCTTCCTACGCTTGGAGAAGTATTTTGCAGGGTCGTGATATTCTTAAAGCTGGTATTAAACGACATATTGGGAATGGTTTGTCTACCAATATATGGTTGGACCCGTGGTTAATGGATGAGGATTTGAGTGCTTTTTTCTCGAATCAAGTGACTCTTGTGGCTGATCTGTTTAGTTCTCCAGGTGTGTGGAATTCTACGTTATCATCCGAGTTATTTCCTGCTCATATTGTTCAGAAGATCCTCTTCATTCCTCTTAGCCCCCGGAACCATGAGGATAGGTGGATTTGGGGTGGTGATAAAAGTGGTCGGTTCACGGTTAAATCGGCTTATCATATAGCTTCTTGAGGATTCTTCCACACCTAACCCAAGTGCGGCACTTTGGCGTCAACTGTGGAAAGCGCCAGTCCCAGGTCGTGTCAAGATCTGTGCATGGAAAGCAGCCTCCAATGTTCTTCCTACTCAGAGTAGGCTTAGTGAACGTGGTATTGATTTGGATACCCAATGCCCACTCTGTGACGAAGAAATAGAGACTCCTCTTCATGCGGTCCGTGATTGTCCCCATGCTTCTAGTTTGTTTCAAGGTGACAACCTCCCATTATTTTTGGCCCCTACAAGTGTTGCAGATTGGCTTCTGTTAGTCTCTTCGTCATAACCCCAGATCTTTGCCTCTTTCTTGATGATTCTGTGGGCTACTTGGAGGAATAGAAATGCTAAGGTTTGGGAGGGCGATTTTCAACAAGCTTCACAGATTGTCCTACTGACTTTGGGTTGGTTGGAAGAATATAAAGCTGCTCTTTCTTCTACCCGGTCGGGTTTGGCTGCTAGCCCGATTCCCAGGTGGAAGAAGCCTCCAATGGGTTTTGTAAAACTGAATGTTGATGCTGCATTCGATCAAGTTTCAGGTCACTCGGGTTTAGGTGGGCTGTTTAGAGACCATGACGGGGCTTTTCTTCATGGGTTTCGGCACTCCATAACAATAGCTCAATCAGCTCGGCATGCGGAGCTGCTGGCATTGGTTCTTGGGGTGCAACTGGCTATTGAACACCATCTTACGCCCCTGATGGTGGAGACAGATTGTTTGGATTTGGTGTCTGCATTATCTTCTGCTGCACTGGACTATTCGGAACTCGGTTTTTTGCTAGAAGACTTGCGAGCTCTGTTGCATGAGGCTTTGGATGCTCGTGTCCTCAAGGTTGGAAGACAGGCTAATGGTGTGGCTCACATCTTGGCTCAGGAAGCCAAGAATATTGATTTCAGATAGATTTCTTTTCACATATTCCTCTGTCTGTGGAGGCTATATTAATCTCGGATTGTAATGATGCTCAATCAATGAATTAGTCTTTCATTCCCCTCAAAAAAAAAAAAATAATAATAATCAACAGTTCCAGGTGAAGAAGTTTCCCTGCCGTCCATCGCTTTTTTTTTCTTCTTTTTTTTTTCAATTGGAATGACACAATATTAAGCAGACATTTTTCAGTGCGACGAAGTGGGATCCAGAAGGTGCAAGATCAATGAAATGAATAAATTTGTTATTCATACCTTCATTCCTGGAACGGTTACTGTTTCTGTTGCAGTTAATGTATGTTTCTTCGACAACAAGCTGACTCACAGTTCTTCACTCATTTCAGCTCGTGCTGTCTTTGTTTGGCGGACAAACTAGAAGGAAGATGATGAAGGACGATGTAGTGCTTGTCCTCTCTGCAAAAGTAGAGAATCTTTAAGGCAGGTTCAAAGATGTTGGTGATTCGGTGTTAGTCTATCGCTCTTTGTCACATTAATAGGGAAGTGAGACCTTTTCTGAAGTTGATCGAGCTAGGATTACAATCAAATATTGGCAGATCATTTTTCCCATCCTCCACCTAAGTAAAACCGAAAAACCAAAAAAAGTTAAAATTAAAGCAATATCTGATGCTCGATTTAGTGCTACTCAAAATCTAACAGAACAATGTTCAAAGTCAATAATACATAGACAAAACAAATGCTCTCTTGTAATTGAAGACAAACAAAAAGCGAGTAGACATTTCTCAAAAAATACAGCTGCATGCAGTTGCAACTTAAGTCACACGTAACAACAGTTTAGCTACATCCATGCGCAAGGCACCAGTAATGATATAGAGGTATAATAGCTTATCAAAGTACAATTAGATCAGGCTTTCAACTCCAAGGAGATTCTAAATGCTTGAAGCTTGGATATATATTAGATCTACATGTATCTTGGTATGATTAATCAGAGGACTTAGTAACCTGAATCAAAAGATCGAAATAAATTATGCACAATTTGCTTTGGACGAAGCAGAATATTATTAACAATATATGAAGATACAAGTTAAAATCAGCAGAATAGACACAGGCACAACCTAGCTAGGTAGACCAAAGAAATAATCCCAAGTTGAACATTATTCTATGATGGCTCATAGTCACACCTCACAACCATGCATAGCTTCCTAATAAAGTCCAGACACTATCGAACAGGTGCCTCAGCTGCTTGGCTAATTAAGAGCCATCCTGCTTAATACATCGGATTAACCAAATGGTTAAAAGTAACCTGTGATACCAAACCCAATAGCTAATTAATAAGTTGAACTCATAAATCTATGTGGAACAACATTGTTGCAGCAATGGGCTAAATGATAATCTCAGTTTTAACATATTGCAAACGTGAATTTTCATGGAATGGACCTCATGGTCATATCCACTCTTTTCTTCCATACCTTGAATATCTTAAGCCAATAATACAACAGTAATTCATGCGATGGGATCAGTCTACTTTGTAACCCATGCTTACTTAAGATGGTTATGAAAAATTACCTAGGTAAGACAGCCTCCATCCATCAGTCAAATGAGTGACACCAAAGAAGTTTGTAATTGTATGATGTTGTAATACCGTTGGTTGACATTCTCCTGCAAGGAATGGCGGTTTGACAGCAACTACAATATATCAGTTGGAATAATGCGGTTTAAAATAATGTGAATACGAAGACATCTTGTGTTAAATAGTAAAAGATGATTTTGAAAGAAAAATCAAATAAAGCTGGTTGCAAGAATTTCAAGCCAGTGCGGCAGTGCCTCGATCGGACACTCAAAACTCAAGAACTTCAAGCAAGTATATACAGGCATCTTAGATGTTTTGATAGTCATGTTACTTGTAACAGGCTTAGCATAGTCATGTAGCTGTTTTGATAGTATACCATGTAGCTGTTTTGATAGTATACTTGTAACAGGCCTATGATACTGTAAATAATTACTACTTCAAAAAAATTTTGATATCACCAAAATATTTGATAGTCATGTTACTGTACAGATTTCTGAAGGAAAATTTTCAGCTCATCACTGTTTTTCAGTTGGAATGACAACATATAATGAAGAGTACTATACATCATCATAACAATCTTGCACCCTATAATTTTCTATCTATTTATTTTTGTTAGAGTTAACTTATCTAAATGAAAAATTATAAAAAAATCTGTTACTCATACCTTCATTATTGGAAGAAAAATCGCTCATTCTGTGGCAGGTACTGTATCTAACTTAGACAACCAGCTATTCAACAGCTCTTCACTCATTTTATGTCATATGGTCTTTGCATGGAATATTCGGCCCCTAAAGGAAAATATATATAGTGGTTATTCTCTCTGCACAAGTAGAGATCAGCATACAGGCAATTAAATTTGTATCAGCAGACAACAGGTATACAAATGCTGTTTAGAAAGATATAGGGCACTGAGACCTGGGCTGGGTTTCCAATCATTGGATGCATGAGTACTTGCCCAATCCTCTGCAAAAAAGAAATTAATCTCCTTATGACGAGTGGCTGAAAACAAAAGTGAATGAAGCAGGTGTCATGGCCACCCCGGACCACAGCTTGTCAAATGTAGGTATGATTGGTGCATCAAATGTAAATGCTTTGCCACAGCTTGTCCAACCTAGGTACCCAAATAACCAAAAAATTTAAAGCAATCTGTTATCCTTATCTCTGTCTAACAGTCACTGTCTCACAGAGCTATACATGTGCCACAAACACCCATGAACCGAGAACCTCAGGTTATGACATATAGAGAGTTTACCATATTAGCATCCCTTTAGCTTTACAACTCCCAAGGCGCGCCATTCTAAGTGTGAGCTGTACATATATGTTTGTGCAATTTTCTTTTGCAACAGAAACATTAGTTAGACTTGAATATAACCTGAATTAAAAGAAAATGATAATTCTAAGTAATATAAGGTTTTGTTCTGCTACCTAAAGAATTTTTTTTATATTATATATCTGGAAATCACACAACATGAAGGGTACCTGAGGGCCATCTTGTCTTGGGGAGTGTAGCCAGCAGAACTTTGAAGCCTAACCTCCCAATTCCTACGTAGAAGGGTGCTTACACTGTCTGAAATTTATACGGTCATAAAATGGGGATGTAAGGATGGGTGCACTTGATAGGGACTCAAGTGCCAGCATCAGAGGAAGAAGAGTATCATAACCGACCTGGAAGGTCTTCAAACCGGCAGCCTTCAGTACCCTCATGGCCTCATGCCTTCTTTCAATGCTTTAAGAACATGTCTTTAACTGGTTCTGTTTTGTGACCTTTAAGCTTCTGACAGTCATGATCACCTATATCATACTCAAACATTAATCTCTCAAGAAAACCATTTGATGCATCATGCTCATGTCTATATAATGCATCATTGTTCTCACTTCTTTTTTATTCCTTGCTAATAAATGATAAACACCAAATATACTAAAACATGGAAATTTAGTTAGATGAGCAGAAGGATACACATGCAAGCTAGCACAACTTAGTTGGACCAAAGGAACAATCCCGAGTTTAACTTCTCCAATGACAGCTTATTGTCATAGCTTACCAGTAAGTCTAATAAAGTCCAAACAATTGAAGAGATGTTCTAACTAAGCTCCATCCTTGGTCCAATGTAACTAACCAAAAGGTTTTCTGTGACTTAGCTAATGAGTCCATCTTGAAAACCAAGAACTTCAAGTTATAATATAATCTACAAATAGGTATGCATGCAGCTTAATAAATTCTGCTGCCATGCTGAATGCATGCAGCCTCAGTACGAGCAGTACAAGTAGCCTAGTGCAATTCACATCTACAATAGATACATGATTTGAGGACTCATCTATAACTTGATTTACAGAAGAAAATCAATAAACTACAAACTGTCAAAAGATTTTTGGCGAAATTCCTATTTGGAATGTCAGCACAAAAGAAAAACAAACCTTAGGGGTGAAGATCATCTGATCTTGGAAGTCCAGCAATCCCTTTAGCTATTCACATGGCCATGAATCATCATCTGCTGTATAAAAGAGACTTAGCTTTGCTAACAAGTACAGAGACTTGGGATAAAAATCAGAGCATTGAAATTACCTGTAACTTGAAAAAATCAAGCCAAATAAGTAAAGACGGCTAAAATTGATAGGGAGTTGAGCATTTGCAGAAGCACATTTATGACCTACTGGTAAGATCTTCAAGTCTTTGACCTCTTCAGTACTCCTCTAGGTTTAGTCTATGCTATAACACTGTCGAATCATGCTCAACTAATCACTGATATATAAGACAATGCCTTTATGCTCAATTGATGTGTTCCTTCTGCCTTCCAGTATTAGCTTCCATCGGACATGAATACATAGTGGTAAAAGAAATGATTCAATTATAAATCCAAAGATACATATATAACAGTCCCATGTGATACAAATAATAACATGTAGTCCATATATTAAGCTCACCAGGTTGAAATATGATGCACCATGAGACAAGGACTTTCCTCTTAAAAATGTGCTTGTTTCAAGTGAAGCTGAAGTCTGGAATCTGAATTAAAGAGGCCAAACAAATGACAGAGAAATTATAGATCATAATAACAATATCCAATTAAATGAAGCAACTGTGACTTAAACATTGAAGCAAATATACCTTTTCACTCATCTAGACATGCATCATCCAGTTTAGATTGCTGTTATCTTGATGCTTGAGATGTGAGAAATCTTGGCCCACTGTTCACCCGTTCCTTCTCTGTAAAGGTTTTCGAGAATTGGAGATTGTTTGATGTGCAATTCCTGAAGTGGTGTCTTCCACAGGAAGTCCGGCAGTGCTTTTAGCTTCTTGCAGCAAGTAATTCTCAACTTAGAGAGGCATGGCATGATTGTAATATTATTAGTCTCAGAATTCTCCTCTTCCCTACTCCAGCCGTCCACTCCTTGCCACTCTTCCCATAACGTCATGCTGAAGAAGGAAAGTTGTTTCAGCTTCTGGAATGAGTTGAATGTCGACGAGGTTTGCCTAGTTGTTGTTTCTATTCCCAGTAACTCAACTCCTACCCTTTTCACTTGCTTACTGCATTCAATATGTAATGATTCAAGGGCAGGCAGTTTCCCTAAAGGAGGCAAAAACTCACATCTATTGCAAGAAGAAAGGTCGAGTCTTGTCAAGCTCTGCAAAGACAACAACCAATGGGAGAAGGTGACGCCTCCATAACTAAAGATTTGTAAACCTTCCAAATCTGGATGCGGCTCTAAGGCATTCATAATTTCTCTATCATCTCCTTCATTATTCTCACTGTACCGTCTGTACGTCAGGGCCAAATGTGTGAGGTGAGCCTTATTCCGTATATTTGCTTTCTCCGCCATATTTGCATCTAGCGGTCCGCAAATACAAATACTAAGATCCTGTTGAAGCTGGTTCAAGTCTTTCAGATCTTCCAACTTGTTTTGTTCATCACCAACTCCAATATTAAATTCATCTAGCGTTTGCAATTCTGTTAATTTCTCAATCCCTTTAATTAAATTTAGCCTACCACAGTCTTGAACATGAAGATGCATCAAGTTAATCAGGCTTCCCACATCTATTTTTTCGAGAGAATAACAGTAAGCAAGTCGCAAGGTTTGCAGGTTGTATAAGCTACTTATGGAGCCTGATAATTCCACCAACTGTCTGTTACCAGACAAATCAAGATACCTCAAATGTATCAATCCACCAATAATTTTGGGAATTTTTACAACACCAGTATCGTTTATATCGGAATTACACAAGTTTAATGCCCTAAGACATTTCAACTGTTCTATCAACTCAAACATTGAGATAGTAATGAAATTATAGCTGGATGGACCCATAATTGTGAAGCTACGCAAATTTCTACAAGTGAGTAAAAAAGATACCAAAGAATCACTCTCAGTTGCATTAACTAAAGTCAAATGACGGAGTTTATCATTCGGCACCTTCATTCTATCACTGCCATCTAACTCAAAATCCAAAATCAAAGATTCATTCTTGGTTAGATATTGCAAAAAGTCATGTACAATATCATGAATTTGGCAAGCTATTACTCCTTCAACACATAAACGAACATTTTGAAAAAAAGACCGCCTTACTAAGTCATCAAAATAATTTTGACCTATTGCTATCTTTTCTTGTCTTCTTCCCATATATAAATAATCTTGCGACATCCACAACTCAATCAACATATCATTCTGAAATTCAAAATCTTTTGGGAATGTAGCACAATATAAAAGGCAACGTTTGATTGCTGGAGACAAATCAAGATAACTTAGTAATAAAGGCCGAAAAACATCTTGTTGAATCTCTTCCAATTCCCATGTCTTGCTATTTAAAACAGCTCGCCATTCATGAATCTTTTTCTTATTGCGCATGAGGCTTCCTAACGCCTTTGCAGCTAGAGGCAACCCATTGCACCTTTTAACAATCTCTAACCCAATGTCGTAAAATTGTTTAGACACACTACTCTCATTAATGTCTGCGTAGTAATAGAACAATGACAAACAAAATACTTCACCCAACGCCTTCAGAGGGATCAATTGAGTTGTTGCTTTCATTAAAGTAGCAACTTCCTCTTTTCTAGTGGTCACCAATACTGTACTACCCATAGCACCGTTACATAGAGGTTTAATTAATTCTTCCCATTGATTTAACTTTGGGCTCCACACATCATCTAAAACAAGGAGGAACTTTTTACCCTCAATCGATTGATTAATGCTTCTCATCAAAGTTTCCAACTCATTTGAGGTATTATCTTGTTCTAGACCTTCAACAATAGCTTTAGCGATTTTTATCTCTTCAAAAGGATCTGAGACACATACCCATATTCTCTCGTCAAAATGAGATTTGATCTTTTCATCATTATAGACTAAGTTGACAAGAGATGTTTTTCCTATGCCCCCCATCCCTACAATAGGGATGACAAGAGGAACCTCTTGTCCTTCAGTACTCTCACTTAGCAGCTTGCTAATTATGAGGTTTTTTTCATTATCTCGACCAAATGTTTTAGCATTGGGAAGAGAAGTAGTTTTTTGACGTTGAGGTAGTTCGGGAACCCTTGTAATGATGTTTTGAAAGTTAAACCTTTGTTTGTTTTCATCAATCTGAGCTAATGTTTCATTCAATTCTTTTATCTTCGAAGCAATTTCGTGACGAAGAAATAATTGATTGACCTGGCTGAAGCGAAAGCAAGAGGAAGGAAAGGGGAAGCATACCTTCTTCTTAGTAGCAACAAGAGAATTAGTACCTTGTTTTTCTTCTTTCTCCACTTGATGCATCAGAACTCTAGTGATCCACTCATCGAGCACGTCATCCATGTCGTGGGAAACATCATTTAGCTCATTGAGCCAAAGTTTCACGCTGGCTTCCATCTCTTGCCTCTGCTCTGCGTCCTCCAGCACAGCTTGAATAGCTTGGAGTTTCTTGGTGAGATTTTTGACTTCTTGCTTAACCCCGACCACCATATTCAGCTCTCGTTGGATCTTGCCAAGGGAGAGCGTAGCCAAACGCGCTAGCAGAACATTAACCAGTGCTGCAGCCATGTTGTTGAAATTCAAAGATGGAAAAGCAGAGAAATTACAAATGTGTGGGCGTGCAGCAGCCAGTGTCTTTGGCTCAATTTATATAGACTCATTTGCCTCCGTCCAATTACTCCTACAAGTGGCCACGTGCGGGACGCGCCTTCCATGACTGGCACTCTTTGCTTGTAATATAAAATGACTGCTCCAATGCGGAGACTGATGCATAACTGGAACCAATGAGACTGATGCACAACTCCAACAACGATCCACCGACTTTGTAATTGAAAACTAAAAATCAAGCGGTACAAGACCGACTCTTTTCAATATAAAAATTGTCTTGGATGAGTCAATTTAAGCTTAAAAATTGATGACCAGCTGGATTGATTCTAATTTAAG